>VDFB02305426.1:28437-53954 GCA_007258455.2 Sequoia sempervirens | reverse complement strand
CTTCGACAACCGGAAGGAGAGGTTGGAGCAAATCTTGAGCAGGGTGGATTCAGACATTGAGTGGATCAAGGAAATCTGGGCGGAATGTGCCCGATACCTTAAGCTAATGACGAGCTATGATATTCCCACTATGCAAATGGATCCAGAAAAGATAAAACCCTACTTCCAGGAGAAGATGAAGGACGGGATGGCTGGAGAAATCACAATGGAATTCCTAAGTTTTGCTGCCCGCGCATTCGATCAATCGAAGCTTTTTAGAGACCAAGGCTCAAAATATGATGAGGACTAAAAAAGGCTAGAAGAAAATGCAAAGGAATGAAGCTACGAGGCACTGTGATGTGAAGTAATCGAAATAGACAAGCTCTAGGCAGTCGTCCTCAACTTCATAGAATACACAGCTTCCGAGGGACAGGAGGATAGCCCTGTCAAAGATGATGAACTTCCTGAAGAGTAGCTACAACAAGAAACAACAATCCGCTAAATGACAAAAGAGCTACAGTGCCATCAAGAAGAAGACGAAATAGGGAAAAGACAAAATGTAATTTTTTAATTGCTAGATATTGGGGGGTAGGTGAAACCCTATTTTGTAATGAATCTTGGCCACACAATAAGAATGAATCTTGGCCATTCATTTGACTTTTGAAAAACTATAAATAGAGCTCTCTTCTCATTTGCAAAGGGAGAGTTGAGTTGTTGTAAAGACATGCTTTAGAAATTTATAAGGAAAAGGCATTGACTTGGTGTATTTTCTTGGTTTCTCTCATGTTACTTGATTCAGACTCTAATATTAGATGTTTGACTTAGGTTTTACTGCTGTTCTAGTTAGCTATTTTCTTTCTTTGGGTAGATTTTAGAAATGTTGTTCGATGATTATGAAATTCTTGCCATGTTGATGATTTATTTGTCCATACTTTTTGTTATTTGCTGATGGTAGATAGCTATGCAAAGTTAGCCTAGACTTGATTTCAAAGCTGCTCCAAACATTTATCTTTGATTCATGCATGTATGTGGTGGATGAAGGATAAAATATCTGCAGACCTTAGAAGATAGCACAATTTTCATGATACTGTGAAATCCCTAGTTAAGTGGGATATTGTTTTGAGGAATTTTCCATTGCAGGAACTCCATTGTTACTATTCATAGCTAGTTGCAGATTTAGGAACTTTCCCCCTTCCTCGCCTTTTCTTTTTTTTTAATAACTGACCTATACTAAGGTTCATTGCACATTGTAAAGCCAAATCCAACAACAAAATCAAGTCCAAGACTGTTGTTTGAACCTACAACCAATGCATAACAACTTCCTTTCATCCTAAGAACTCCATTTCAAGATCTAACTTCATGCTTTATGCTTTGTATTTTGTGTAAGACCGCCTTGTGATTCCAGCAAATCACATCAAACTACTGAGGTATCTAAGCACTGTCATGACCTGACATCCAAGAGACCTTGGGATAGTGTTCTGCAATCTGATTGTGGAAGATTATCTTTCAAGAGAGGTAGTGCACCTACGCACTGCCTGTGTTGAGAAGTGCATAAAACACCATCAACAGGGATGTGTCCTTCCAACAAGGCATTTAATTCATCTTACATGTCCTTTTTCCTTGAGCCAAGTGGACATAACTCCATTTTCCTCTCTCTCCAACTTGTCATTTCACTAATTTCAAATTCCACCTAATATTATTTATTGTGCACATTCATCAAAATGTGCTCAAGCTTCGTCCATTCACATATTGACAAGTGGCACTTGCCCATTGGATGTTGAATGATCCCACATTCCTCCATTTTGTCTATTCTTCCATCTTGTTCTACTATAAATAGAAGGATTTTCTTCTCATTTTTGATCCACAACTTAGAGAAAAGTTACTCTTCTCACATTGAGAGCTAATTTTATCCATCTTCATAGCATTTTGTCATCATCTTAGTTAGGTTATTGTAGATTTCATCAAGGATCTCATTGTTCTTCATCAAGTGGATCAACCTTCATCAAATCATCACAAAGATTGCAAAGGAGTTGGGAAAGGGCCAATTTCCACATCAAATTGGCACCAATTCCCCCATGGGATTGAGAGTTTTCATGTTTAAATAGGATTCAATAGATTTTCATGTTTTGTTCTTCATTTCTTTCCTATTTTGAGCATTGTAGATGAATTTCATGGGGAATCTTATTTCTAAATTTCATATGGATCTAATTGTGTGTTTGTTTCTCATGTTTGTGTAGGTTTAGGATTGGGGTTCACATATGCATCATTGCATATCGTCATAACATAAGCATCATTATATCATACACATCATCATATCTAACATAAATGTGTCACCATATCATGCATAAGAAAGATAATAAAAAATAAAAAGGTTGTATTTAATAGATTTTATCATCATCCATTAGGTGCATAATATAGACCTGTTAGTCTAAGCATTTACATATCATAATCATTGTATTTGCATCAACATATCATAACAAAAAAGATACTGAAAAAGAAAGCATCTTATCACATAATCATGGTACATCACAAAACATCACATTTGCATCATCACATAGGGCATAATATAGATTTGTTATTCTAAGCACATTAGGATCATTTTCATTTGCATATCATAAAATTTGCATACATCATCATAAAAAGAACATAGACAGGTATTGAAAAATAAATGCATCCATAAATCACTGCATCATAAGCATCATATAGAAACATGCACCACATTGCATCATATACAGAAGTAAAGGCATCCATCCATCATGCATAAATAAAATAGAGCACATCATACATCGAATTGAATCATCTCATATATCATCAAAATAATACACCGTCATGATACAAAATCGGGATCATGTGTGTATTCCAATATAGTACAATCGCTCACTGGGCTATAAAAAATGAGCCTGTGAATCAAAAAAAGAATCATGTCTATGATAAAAGGAGGAGCTATCACTATTGGCTGCTCCCATCCCTAAGCATCCTCTCCCCATGATCCTCTAGGGCTCTGTAGTCTGTCCTTTGTGAAAATTCTGGGACCTGGGTTGGTTTGGGTATGACCTGATAGTAGTGTAGTCTTTAATAATCTGCCTCTCGGACCATGTCCTTGTATTCTCTCATGGACACTGTGCTCCTAGAGGAGGATGCAACCATACTCTCTAGTTGCTATCTCCAGTTCATCTCTGACGTTGCCTATAGCTCTGCAACCTCCCACTGCTAGATAGCCTAATCTCTCTCAACTGTCAAGGTCAAGACTTGCTCTCACTTGATCTCGCTCAGCCGTCACAGTGGCAATTTGAGCCTAAAGCTATAAAATTTGATCATCTCTAGGGTTTGGCTATCGTGGTGGTTGGACGGGTGGCTAGTCTTGATGACCATCTCTCATTGGAATCTACTGCTTGTCCTAGCCTGATGACCATCTTTGGGTGGCTAATCTTCCTTCCTATCCTGGTCATGTACCGCTTGATCTTGATCCTGCTTGGGGGGATCCTGCTATGGCCCACCTCCTCCTCGACCCCTGTCACTATCTTCGTCTCCCCTGCCTGCTCAACCCTGTCTATGACCTGGACCTTGACCTCTCGGTCTCCTCCTTGGAATTTGTGGACCTAGAACTATCAATCGAACATAGAGGATGAAACCAATCTCTATAGGCCTATGTCATCCCCAGGTCTGCCCATACCTAATCATAAGGCCACAACCTAGCCACTAGCTGCATAAAACTCTAAACTACATCTGTTGTAGGGATTTTTTGACCCCATGTCATCTCCCTCGTAATACGGGTGAAGATGGCCACATACTGGTCATCAGGTCAGTCCTGTATGTCCCCAAACTGGTAGACTACTCCGTTAGGAAAATACCTCTCAACCATGGAATGCTCCCTACCCTGCATCAAATGGTCCTTCCTGGCAAAAAATAACTGTTGTAACCGTCATCTCATCGATGAACCGCCACTAGTGCTGAATGCTTGCATTGTCCATGTCCATGAAAAAGTAAGTGCACCCCTGTATCTCTAGATGACTGGATCATCCGAATCCATGTTGACCAGTGTAACTCTAATAGGGAAAAGCATTGTAATGTGTTCACAGGCCTAAATGTGTAGTAATGTAACCCCTGACTCGATAGCTCAGCTATCGTAGTATGTGAACTCATGAAGATCATGGTACAGGGAGGCCAACATCACTGGCCCCTAGGAAAAGCACTCCCTTTGTCAGAGCATCCAATCCCAAGCAAGCTGCCAGCTTAGGCTAAAGTATTGCTCGTGTCGATCTGGTGCTATGAGTCCTGAAATGATCATAGCTACTATCAATCTGAAAGATGGTACCACATGCTTGTACTACTCAAGCTCGATCTATCCCTCTATGAAAATAATCTCGTTACTGAACATGATGTCATAATAGGTGTCCCTGTCGGCCTCCACATCATAAATCACTCTCTCTCCATAAATAGGAAAACGTAGAATGTGCCACACGTCCTCCAAAGTCACTATGGCCTCGCCTATGGGGAGGTGGAATGAGGATGTCTCACTATGCCAGTGCTTTGCCAGTGCAATAATCATGCTAAGATGTGTCTAGATGATTGGGGCATAAGCAACGTACCATAAGCCAATCACTCCCAGGTGCTCCTAGAGTACCTCATCCAAAGGAGGGTCTTGAGTCAATATGTGCAATATAGAAGATTTTTGCTCATGTGAATGAACCGACTCCATGTCCTCCTACATCAGAAAAGTCACTGCATCAAGTTTCATAAAAAATTGGGATCTTGTTTGAAGTTTGTGTGACCAAAATGGAAAATGCATTGCTATCTGCAATTGTGTCGATGTTTGAAACTTTGAAACTGTGTTGCTAGAAGTCAAAATTTCCAAACTCTGTCACTATGATGCAGTTTGAAAGTGATCTAGTTTGACCCCCTAACCATAAAATCCAAACACGACCGCCACAACGCTATTTGGAAGAGCAGTGCACTTTGAGAGAAAACCCTAATTTCTAAACTTCGCTGATGCAACACAACTCTCATCAGTGACATAGTTTAGTCCCGTGTGCCACCGATTTAAGCCTTTTTAGTGGCGCTATATAGCACCCCTTGACTTTGTTGACTCCTAGACCCTAATAAATGAGCTCAAAAATCAAAATAAAATGTCAGGATAGGATGGCTTACTGTTGGTCTAGTACCTAGAAGCCTTTGGTACACTTGCACATGCTTGGAAATGTGTCATGGAAGCACGTGTTGTGCCGTCTCAATCAATGCTCAAAGCTTAAATTGCAAGATTCTCTAAAGGCTATGTGCGTGAATGAATTGGAATTGGCCCTCTGAGGCCTATTTAAGCTTGAAAGTTAGGGTTTTTTGACCCTATTTAGCCATCCAACTAGGGTTTTGGACCCCCGAGCCTATTTTCGCCCAACTGAGGCTTGTTTTACATCATTTTGTCATGTTTTGGAACATTTTTGGCCTCTCAGAGCCTTTCAGGACCTGTCAGACACTTTGTCCTCTTTCTTTTTTGCGAGATCACCCAAAAAAATCCAAATTTTCATCTGATCTCTTGAGGGGGTAGTATGTCAGCATAATTCATCTGCTGGGGCAGTATTGAGGCATTTTGAAATTGAATTTTTTTGAGTTTTTGATCAAAACATGTTTATTCTTTGAATCAGTACAACAAGTGCATTGCTTCAAAGAGGGCCAAAAATTAGACACATAAAATGTATTGATTGATGCTATACACTTGATCCTAATTTAACTAACATCACTTCACCCTAAATTATCCCTCTTTTCTAATAATTTAATTGAATAAACCTTATTTGATTAAAATCATCAAATTCCTCTCTTAATTAAATAAATTAATTTTATCTGATTAAGTCATCATCTCTCATTATTTAAATAAATCATGTTATTTAATTATTTTTTTAGTCCCTCTTTTAATTAAATAATTCATTTTATTTAATTAAATCTCTAAAGTCATTCTATAAAATTAAATAAATTAACATTTATTTGATTTTATCTAACATCATCCCCTTTTAATTAAATAAATCAAAATCTTTATTTAATTAAGTCTAAATCATTATTCCTCTCAACTTTGTTTTATTTCAATCCTAAAATCTAAGTCAAAATTGTCAAATCAATTAACCTCTTCTTAATTAATCAAATCCTGATTAATGCTAACTCTAATCCATGTCTCATCCTCTAGATAATGCAACTTGTTCAATAAATCTCCAATTTCTTTCAAAAAGGCATCAATATTGGAATATTCTTCGAGTTTGAAAATCCCTTCAAAATGGATGCATCCTTCCAACAAGGCATTTAATTTATCTTACATGTCCTTTTGCCTTGAGCCAAGTGGACATAACTCCATTTGCCTCTCCCTCCAACTTTCATTTCACTAATTTCAAATTCCACCTAATATCATTTATTGTGCACATTCATCAAAATGTGCTCAGGCTTCCTCCATTCACATCTTGACAAGTGGCACTTGCCCATTGGATGTTGAATGATCCCACATTCCTCCATTTTGTCTATTCTTCCATCTTGTTCTTCTATAAATAAAAGGCCTTTCTTCTCATTTTGGATCCACAAGTTAGAGCATAGTTACTCTCTTCACATTGAGAGCTAATTTTATCCATCTTCATAGCATTTTGTCATCATCTTAGTTAGGTTATTGCAGATTTCAGCAAGGAGCTCATTATTCTTCATCAACAAGTGGATCAATCTTCATCAAATCATCACAAAGTTTGCAAAGGAGTTGTGAAAGGGCCAATTTCAACATCAAATTGGCGCCAATTCTCCCATGGGATTGAGAGTTGCATGTTTAAATAGGATTTGACAACTTTTCATGTTTTGCTCTTCATTTATTTCCTATTTTGAGCATTGTAAATGAATTTCATGGGGAATATTAGTTCTAACTTGCACATGGATCAAATTGTGTGTTTCTCATGTTTGTGAAAGTCTAGGATTGGGGTTCACACTCCTAATTAGTGAGCCTATTTCAGTCGATTCTATGAAAGAGAATCAATGAAACCATTGTGATTGATGTATGAAAACATAGATTACGCTAAAATGAAGATGATGCAAGCTAAGTTACCATTCATGATTTTATGCTAAAAATGATCTAATTATGCTATTGCTAAGCTAATCTAAGCCAAAACTATGCTAAAATATGAAAACCCTAATTCATATACAAGCTAAGATGGATGCATGAAATCCATTAATGGATGATCTAAGCTATTATGCAATTGAAATGAACTGAAATAAACTAAAAAGTAAGTAAATTGAGAGTATGGATGAAAGTGAATTCAACAACATAAGTTTTCCTTTGAAAGATGGATTCATTTGTCTCCAAATAGTGACCTATTTATAGGAGAGCAAATGAGGAATGAAATATTGAGATCAAAAAGCTCAACCAATGGTCTAAGATGAAGGGGATGAGATGCATAGATCACAGATTCTCATCAATAGATGAAAATGCATGATGGGATTTAATCAAGGGCTCACACTTACCTCAAACAAACACACTCTTGACCTACTCACATAGGTCAAAGGTAACTTGCTAAAAAGGTTGAAGGTTAACTTACTAAAGAAGCTAAGTACGATGATTAGAGGAGAGAGAATATTGTTAGAAACCAAGATTAGAAATGCAAACCAGAAAATGCCTTCCACAAGAGAAAAATAGAAAAAATAGAGCAATTTGAATGAAGATGTGCAAATGAATAATATTCAGGAATTGAGAAAATACAAGAGATGAATTGCTTTATAAAAGCTATGTATTCATAAGCCTAAACCTAATTTTGAACTAAAAAATAGCTCAACTAAATAAAGCTTACTTATTAATTAAGTAAACTAATTATTACCTAAGTAAACTTAATAAAGTGTAATTAAATAATTAATTACACCAACATCCCCCATTAAGTGCAATTTAGGGAGACTAAAACACATGCACCTAATTCTAGGATGAATGTATGAATGCATGAAAGCATGAATGGGTCCTAGAAAATAGTCCACGTTAGGTACCCATGTACAAATGCAGTGGAAAGAAATCTCTCAAAAATGGAGAAAAGGAGAAAACCTAGTGGGACAAATCTCTCCAAAAGAGAGATTAAATACAATAATGATATCCATCACAAATCCAATCAATCTCTATCCAAAGAGAGATCATACAACCCCCCCATAAAAGATAACCTACTGCAAGAAGAAGCATTGGAAGTACACTGTGGAGTAACACTGGAATCTTGAATGTGGCAAGCAATGAAAGATACTTCTGTTTGCTAGAAACCATATTAGAGTCACTTAAGGATTCAAGTCAAAATCATGAAAAGCAACAGAAAACCCAATGCCAAAGAACACAAGAAAACTTACAAACTAGCACATCGCTGGAATCTATGAAGCAATAGTCAATTGAAAGATGATCTAAAACTAAAATGAAGTGCAAAGAAAATGCAAACCTAATGCACACAAACAAGAAAATAGTGCATGCATTGATAAATGTTCACATCTACCTTCATGGTGAAAAATAACCTAAAATTTGTGTAGATGACAAAATTTGAGAAAATGGCCAATACTAATGTGAAGTGCTCAAAACTAGCTTTCCGTCAATATCTTGTTTGCCAAAAACAGACATTGTGGCCAACAATTATGAATTTTTCAAAAAAGTTGAATTTAATTTTCATGAAATGGGTTTTCTAGCAAAAAAATTTGCTTCTGATTTGATTTTTGAAAAATATGTTCATAATGAGTAGACAAAAACAAAATCCTAGAAATATTTCGATGCTAAG
The DNA here is from genome assembly GCA_007258455.2 of Sequoia sempervirens. Classification (NCBI taxonomy): domain Eukaryota; kingdom Viridiplantae; phylum Streptophyta; class Pinopsida; order Cupressales; family Cupressaceae; genus Sequoia; species Sequoia sempervirens. The sequence continues at coordinate 45,225 of VDFB02305426.1, read as the reverse complement.
AACATAACCCAGAAATCATTTTTTGATCCAACAAGCAGAAGATGCCAATAATATTTTTTTAAACCTTTAGCCAGTAGAAAAAATGGCGTGTGCCACTTTTTGTACAACAATTTTCTATAGATTTGTGAAAGATATGCAAAATATAAATGATACCTAGTTGATATTTTGACCCTAGCTACAAAACCCAAAAATTATTTTTCCTACAACTGAGTGGAAGCTGGATTTTTGAAGCAAAAAAAGAAAAATGACTCCAATAAAAATGGCTTGCATCAAACCCTTGATAAAATTTTGACGAAATAAAAGCCCATCATGAATTTTTCTAGCACTCTAAATCCAATAGAGATGCCTGATCTGATCCAAAATACTCCAGAAATAGACTCAAGGCATAAAATCCTCGAGGATCCCCAAATGTGCTCTACAATGAATTTCTCCAAAAACTAAGAAGGGGCTGCAAATCAAGGCTTTGATACCATGTTAGAAACCAAAATCATAAATGCAAACCAAAAAATGCCTTCCACAAGAGAAAAACATAAAAAGTAGAGCAATTTGCATGAAGATGTGCAAATGAATAATATTCAGGAATTGAGAAAATACAAGAGATGAATTGCTTTATAAAAGCAATGTATGCATAACCCTAAACCTAATTTTGAACTAAAAAATAGCTCAAATAAATAAAGCTTACTTATTAATTAAGTAAACTAATTATTACCTAAGTAAACTTAATAAAGTGTAATTAAATAATTAATTACACCAGCAAATATTCCTTTGGGTGAGGAAAAAAATAATTTACAAATTAAAACAAAGTTTTAATTGTGAAAAAAAGGGGATAAGGAATATTCCCTTTTGCTTAGAGGAAAGTTAGTATAATTATTAATTAAACAAGGTTTAATTACACAATTAGGGGATTAGAAGAATTAAAGTGGTGTTTATTTAAATTAAATGATTTAATAAATGAGGGAGAGATGAAATGATATTTAATTAAATAACTTTAGGGTTATTTAATTAAATAAGATGGCTTAGGGAATTAAATTAAACAATTTGATGTATTTAATTTAATGAGATGAAATGTTAGTATGAAAAGGGATGAATTGACCCGATTAAATTAATTAGGCCAATAGATGAAAATAATGTAATTAATTAATTAGTTAGGCTAATTAAATCAATTAAAGGAAAAGATGTTGGGTTAAAGAGGAAATGATGTTAGTAAATTGTTTTAAGTGTATGGTATCGATTAGGAAATCTTTCAGTGTCCAGAGAGAGAAAAACATCACACTCCAAAACATAATTTTTTTTTATTATCAACAACAAAGGTTACATTATAATCTAAAGGAGATGCCCTTATAGGAGCATCATCAATGTACAAATCTAGAGAATTCCTAGCAACATAACAATACACACAAATCAATTGTTCAAAAATCCATATCAAGAAATGAATAAAGAAAAAAATTAATATACAAAACCATAAAATAATTACAAAACCATGATCTAAAACCACCAAAAAATGTGGCACCCAAATATCTAGTGAGAAAACCAACACCCAAATCCTAAGATGAGCTCACAAGCTAAAAATAAGATATTCCTTCCATTTGTCATAATCATGTCATAATCCAGTCACAAACTTGGGTATTCTATTTTGGATCTGTTATCTCCTTTCAAGGATTCCTTATGGTATATCATAACACATGTCATAATTTGGTTAGCCAATGTAACCCCCCTTACATATTTTTCTATGTATTAGATACTTTTACATTTCTAATGTGGAGGCCCAACATTTGGAGGCCATAAATTTTGATTTAAAATGCTTGTGGAGCCCTTTTTTTAAAAAAATATAGAGGTTGAAAAGATCTACACAACAAACATACTATAAGCAATGTTGAATAACCCAATTCTGTTGTTGGCCAAAACCAACATTATAGCTTCAAAATTAAGTTTTATGCTTCAAATTCTAAAAACTACATTCTTTATATACTTAACATTAAGAGTAAGGTTGATACACCTTTCCTAATAGCAAGGACCCCAATATGGTTAAATTTAAATACTAAATATGGAAAAGGATATTTGAGCAATGTGCTAAATTTGTTCCACTACCCCATTATGGCCTAAATATGTCATCAAACACCAATAATAACTATATGTTTGTTTCAAATTACTTTTTAGAATCTCATCTCACCATAGGCAATAAATTTTATTCTTTCTCTAAATTTGTTATATTCATCATGGCTTTCAATGTTGTAGTTTGTATGTAATAGTTTCTATCATGTTCATTTTTTATTTTTTTTTAAAAATAGCAAGTTGAGACTTATCAATAAACTGGTTATCCAAAAATAGTAAGTCAGGACATATGAATAAACCCAAAAAGCTTATATTTCAAATTGATTGGGACAAACTTGATTTACTGATAAATATTAAATATTTTTTCATGGTTGTTAATTTCCCCAAATTGGCATGGATTTTGGGAAGAGCATATTTGGATAGAAAAGTAGATTTAATTTCTTATGACAATATTTGTCATAAAAGAAAATCTTTTGGGGAAACAACTAATTTCATGGAGGTCAATTGAGAAAAAGGAGTTATGAATCATGGCATGCAAGATTCTTTCCATTTTTGTGTGGAGTTTTGGGTGCCCAACTTTTTCCTTTTGCATTGGTTTGCATTATGTAATTTTTTGACTCATTCATTCTATTCATGTTATTTTCACAGTTTGTGATCTTTCTTCTAAGGCTGAGAAACTAAGGAAGGATAATATCCAAGGCTAGTAAACCAAGGAGATTGAGGCTCAAAGACAATGGTTCTGAGGGTCTCTAAGAGCAATTTCATCTAGAGATTTCCAATGTGTTAGAAAGATTCAGTTAGAGCTTTGTTTTCCAGTTGCATGTAGGGGTTTGCTAGTGTAGAAGTGTGTTGTGGTTTCAGATTTTGGTTTGACTATAGGTTGAACAAATATTAGTATATGTAATGTTCTCCATTATATATATTTATGTTCATAACAATATATTTAAGTTTGGTGTGTGTTGAGGGTTTCCTTTTTAGTTTGGTGCATGTATTTGCTCCCAGTTTCAAGATTTTCCATTATAATTTGTTGCAGTTGTAGTCCATTGTTATTTGTTGTTGGTGACAACAATATGATGTAATTTTCATGATAATAATAGTAATACAACATCATATGAAAGTTGCATACTTTCTTGAGTTATATTTGGACAATTTGTTAAAGTTTATTTCATACTCGATTTCCATTGTTGTTGAAAATTAAACAATCTTTGTGAAATATTATTTAATTGCAAAAATATGATCTTATTTCCACCAAGGGACAATACAGTTTCTTGTAGGGAGTATGACCATCAATCTTAGCAATGTGTGTGCATGTAGATACATGATGACAAGGGAAATAATGGATTTGGTCAATGTACAAACCCATCAGATTTAACATTTAATGGTGTATTCATGGATCCTAGTCTTCACTTTTTTCCTAAACACAATAGTGAAGTCTATGTTTGTTACTTATCTTTTAGTATTGTGTATTAATGAATCATATTTCGGTGCATTGTGTGTACAAATATATCATTGAAATGTGTGTTGAAAATTCCTACCATCTAATGGTAAAGACTAAACTTGTATGCCAACCACTAAATATTTTTGGGCTTCTTAAACTATCATTTTTGTTTTAGTATATTTGAACCTATGTTCTATCTAAATGTATAATATGTTAGATCATACAAGTTTTTATCATCATATAATATTTATTTATGATGATGGAGGTCCTTTGTTATAAATTAGCAAGGTGGGTTTTCTTTTAAAATGATATATTATAATCCAGCATGATTGTGTTGTGATTCCATGGTTTTAAAGTAAATTGGTAAACTCTTTCGTCTGTTGTAATATCTAGCTTAAATAGGTTGTGTAGTAACACTATCATTGTTTGAATAACTCTACAAAATTTGAGCTTATAGAAGGAGGTTGATAACACGTCAAAATGAGAATTATGGACTTGTCAATGCACTTTGCATTAATCTATTTCATACTTTAAGGTTCACACATGCATGCACTTTTAATGTTACACATTCTCTATGACAAGATAATTAAAATATTCATTTGTATATAACATTGTGATCTATATACAATAAACTCAAACATAGTTTGTTTACAAAGAAAAAATAAAGATAATCTTCACCATGTTGAATTATTTGGAAGTAATAGCCTTTGCATATGTTGAACATAATGCAAATTTAGAGATTCGAGTCACTATTTCTTCATAGCCCAAAAAGCCATAAAAATGATTTTGGTATTGTGTTCTTATTGCATATTTTGTATGTTTTATTACTTCCTAATAATAATGGTTTGTTACTAGGCAATTGATTATTTTAACTGTTGGTGTAATTAATATTTAATTACACTTTACATAAGTTTACTTAGGTAATTATTTAATTCCTAGGTTAATTAGTTGTCATCCTTATCTTTTTGAGCTATCTTGTTGCTCAAGATAAGATTAGGGTTATGCATCTTTGCTTTTATAAAGAAAATCATTATCATGTAATTATTGAATTCCTGAATAATATTATGTTGCACATCTTTTTGCAACCTCTCTGCTTTTTCTGTTTTTCTCTTTTGTGGAAGGATATTCTGGTTTGCAAATCTGATCTTGGTTTCTAACATGGTATTAAAGCCTTGATTTTCAATCCCTTCTCACATCTTTGCATAATAATTTTCTTCTCCCTAAGTTGCACTTATGGGGGGGTGTTAGTGTAATTAATATTTAATTACACATTAGCATAAGTTTACTTAGGCTTTATTTAATTCCTAAGTTATAGGTTCTTATCTTTATCTTATTGAGCTATCTTGTTGCTCAAGATAAGATTATGTTTATGCATCTTTTCTTTTATAAAGAAAATTATCTCTTGTAATATTTGGTACTTCGAATATATCAATTTGCAAATCTCCGCTTTTTCGGTTTTCTCTTCTATGGAAGGATATTCTGGTTTGCAAATCTGATCTTGGTTTCTAACATTAACAATTCAAACCACCACTCCACCAAAAAATGACATGAATTTTAACTATTTTTTTATTCCTTCAATAATCACAACAATTTTTTTATCATATGATAACAAATAATTTTTATAATATTTAACAAGAACTTAGATATACTACCTATTGTCAAGAGAAAGTGAAACTAACTCTTCAAAACTATGATGCTTGATTTTTTTTGGTGTTATATTATAATTTACATTATTAATCCATACCGCTACCATGTCATGATTTATATTCATTTTCAAAACAAAAATAATTGGCTAATACACTGCTCCATATTGGAAAGCAATATAGCTTGTTGCTCCCACCACACAGGTTTGACCCTAGTTTAATGAGATTCAGTATGGTCATTTAAATCTTGGTATTGCTTCATTCACTAAGGATCTAGTTACATGTGTTTTGATTACATGGGAAAAACAAGTTTGAAGGGACCCAAAACCCTTTACAACTAAAGATACAAAATGCTGCCCATAAGATACTATAGTAAGATACCAACAACAAACCAAAACCAAAATCAACAAAAGAAATAAGGTGATGCTTAAGAGATACAACAGTGAACTAATAGTAGCACCCAACAACAAAAAAACAATAAAACAATAGGAAGGAAACCGAAATCCAACAGTAAACAGACAACAGACAAAAAAGAGAGCAAAACAATATTTCATACTGCTTAAGGTGTTGGCCACCTCAAGCTCTTGGCTCCTATGCAATTCAATCATGTCCAACAACTCTTTCTTCTCAAATTCAAAGGACTTCTTCTAGTCAGCTGACCCTCTAACAGTAGGGCCTTTACCATTATCTTTCACACCTTTCTTCCTTTACCTTTAGATGAGTGATCTTTCTCCATTAACTCAGAAAAATACAATTGGTCCTCCTTGAGTTCACTGATTTTGCAAAACATGACTTCTAGAGAGTCTACACTGTTCTTCACTAAAATGTGACTAGCATGGAGAAGATTTTTTATTTTCGCATTAGTATCCAATATCTTGGCTTCTAAACCAACCAAGTGTTCTTCACATAGGGATTTGAAGTCATGGAAGGAACAATGAAGGTCCACAATTCTATCAATCAAAATATTTGAAGATGAGCCTATTGGAATATTCTTCAAGTTCTCCTTCAAACCCATTATTTTAATGTTAATCTTATTGAACTCCTGAAGATTCCATTTAGCTAACTTAAATGTACTATTGGCCCCAACCCTTGTCATGTCCAACAACTCAAACATAGAGGTGAAATACTCGTTGAGATAGGAGAAATCCTCAAAAAGGGGGTTTACCTTTAGAGGCTTTGACTTCACATGATTCTTCTCAACATCCTCTTCATCTTTACCCTTATTCTCATCCTCTAGCTCCACATTGGGAGTGCTATGAATTGGGGATTCATCAATTTCCACTATTTTTTCAATAGAAACCTTCTCCTCACATAGCACCGTGGTGTCCTTAGCTAAATATTTTGAGGCTTGGATTTTCAATTTGGCAATGCATTTGGATGCCCTCCTCAACATATCCTTATCCTCCATAGTTAGCACATTCTCATGCAAACCCTCCCACCACCTTTTGCTTCTCCCTAGCCAACATCCAAATCTACATTCCTAGGAGAGGAATTTCCCAAGCCCACCTCTATGTCCTCATTGTTAGAAAGAAAAAGGCGCTTGGCTACCCGATTGCTTTTAGGGTTACCCTTCTTCCTCTTTTTTGAGGAGGTAGTCACAAGGGATGAGGACCCTTCATATTCCTCTTCATTCCACTCCTCTTCTTCAACAATGCTAGTATCTGAGCCAGACGAACCAAATACATCAATTTGAATCTTCTCCTTGCCCTTAATAGCAGGGGTAGGGAAAAGAGCTTTAACATGCTCCATGATTAAGAGAATGAGACCCTCATAGAGGAATGAAGCCCTCCTATTTTTTAAATGAGCATAAACATAAACCTCCATAGAAGACAACACAAAAATGGAAAGGAAAGAAACAACCCATGCATGAAATGGTTTAAAAGAGTATAATGGTGATCAAGGATAGCAGTGAACCTGCCTTCTAAATTCACATACTGCATTATCACCTCTGCAAAATTCATCCAAACCTTCTTGAGGGACTTTTACTCATAGCCCCAAATTTCCATCTTAACTAATTTTTTTCGTTCGACTCATTTGAAGAATTGGGCCATGGCTTTTTAATTACTCTTCTTGTCCTTATAGAACTTATAGCCAACCATTGACAAAATAGTCATAGTAGAAATCATCTCCTCATTAATATCAACTACCAGGCCTTTTATTTAGAGCTTACGATTATGCGAACATGAAGCAAATTCTACTGAAGCATCCAGGTCATGCCCATGCAGTCTCTCTAGAAACGACATAAAATTCCTGTGGTGGAGAATCTTCCATAGCTTCTTTTTCTTCCTCAGGTCCACACAAGAGTGTGGATCAATTTTTCTTCTATCACCACCCATATCCACAAAGACCAGAAAAAGAAAACCCTTATGATAATCTCTTAATTGATAGCCAACAATCCAAACTAAACCCACAAAGCAAGTGAGTCGGGAGTTGGTACTAAAGATTAAATAACACCACCACATCGACTCAGCCAACACCATCATTTATCATTAAGAACCTAGCTTTCTTAGGAAGGAGAGAGACATTCTCCCATGCACAATACTCATTTAACTTGACAGCCTCATTGGCAAAAAAATCTTCCAATGAATTTCCTTCTCAAAAAATGTGATAAATACGAGTCTCTTCACAAGAACTTATCATGATTATAGTATCCTTAATTAATTGATCCACATTCCATATTGGCTTATGAGTGCTGCATAGTTAATTGATGATATTTAAAGAATCACCTTCTACCCATATTTTAGAGTAACCCCTTTCCACTGCATATTTTAAGCTTATAAATGCAGCCTCCACCTCAACACAGTGATTTGTTCAATTTCCCAACGAGAGTGCCACCATGCCTAAGAGCTTTCCATCCTCATTCCTTAACACCCCACACAACCTGCAAGCCTAGGTAACTACCCTTTGCTACCCCATCAAAATTAACTTTAACCCACCTTGACAGTGGTGGTCTCCACTTAGTGTTCAATCTAGCATTTAAATTGGAATTAGATATTCAGAAGGAATTGAGGGTATCTTCCAATTAGAAATCACCAATAGGTCATACCCAACCAAGCAAGCAATAGGGGCACAACAAGGTGACTCAAAACCAATGAGAGAAAAATTATCCAATATTTCCTTGCGAATCTTGATGAATAGACTGCCAACTTTGAGCTTAGAGTCATGAACGATTCTATTGTTTTGTTCTTTGCATATTCCTCACACAATATGTGGGGCCATAAGGTCCCAAAGCCAATGAAGAATAGAGGAGGTGGAGGGACACTTCCACTGATCAACAAATTTACCAAGTGAGTCCAAGAAGACCCAATCTAGATTCCAAAGACCAAGAATTTATTCCAAAGAATAGAGGAAAATTCACACCCAAGGAAGATATGGAAAGCACTTCCAACATAAGCTTCCCTGAGAACACATCGATTCAAAATTGCAAATCCCCTTTTACAAAGATTATCCTGCGTTAAAAATTTCCCTTGCATAAGCAACTAGAAGAAGACATTCACCTTGGGGATTATCTTCTTGTTCCATAAATTCCCTCAAAAAGGAAAAGAATCAAAATTTTCTAGCAAATTAACAAGGGCAAAAGCCACCAAAAAATTACCATTAGCACACGGAGCCCATACGACCCTATCCAAACTAGGAAAAATGGGAATATGAACATTACACAAAATATGCTTTAAAACCTTCAATGACGAGTCCCAATCCTGTAATTTCTTCCACTCCCCATTCTAAAAATAGTCTTCCACCCTGATACCAAAGAGTTGTTTGCAAATAGGAAAAATAGGAGGAGCCTATAGGAAAGTGATCAAATGTTTCAAGTCACACTGGTGCAGGGGCACCTAGCTTCATTTTTTGCATAGGGTCTAATGTTGGTTTTTTTGGTTTTTTGAGTCATTGTTGATGTAATAAGGTCTATTTATACCATTTCTAATGTAATGAGTCTAATGGGGTCAGTTAGGCATAAAGTTGTCATGTTTTTGTAATTGTTACAAAAGTTGCAATGCAACTTTGCAATTTTGCCTTGTATTGGGAAGTTGAACAATAATTTGATTCAAAAGGTGGTTGGAACCATTGATTTTTGGTTTTTGATGTTCAAATAGGCCTTTAAAATTTTGAGGTAGGGTTTTGGAGTCATTTTTGAAGATCAAGCAATAAAAAATTCTTTGCTTTCTATAATTTATTGCGTATTTATGCTACTATAGGCTTTTGTACGATTCCATACAGGTTACAAATGTAATAGTTCTCATTGGAAATGATAGAGGAATGAGTTAACCATCTTTTGGTTTTGGTTTGAGAGTTTTTCATTGAGAATTAAGCAAGTTTGAATCAAATATTTGAAGGTGGTCTAAAAACCCTAAGTTAAGAAGGTTTGAGTGGAAAATGGCATATCAAACCATTCCACCGATGGAAATCTCTAAAAATTGATGGAAGGAATTAGTTAGGGTGTTTTTCATTTTGGTAGTGGTTGTAGATGCAGGGTATGGAGTTAGGGCCCTGTTTGTGCAAGCCCTAGCTTAATATCTCAATGTAGTAGGCTTAAATTGATAGGTAGAAGTAGGGTTTTGATGTTAGAAGACTAGGAAGTGCTACTAATTGGTAAAATTCATTGATTTGGACCCTATATGATCTGTTTGAAGTCCTAGAAATATATTTTTTGGTTTGGAGAAGGAAAGTCACATAGTTTCTTTGTAAAATAAACCTAATTGGGCTTAAGGGTAGCATAGCAGTCAATTTTAGGAGGCGATGTTACAAAACAAGTCTATGCAAAAATTTGATATGTTAGAGAAGGGAATAAAGGGTATTCTAAATGGTGTTCAATTAATATGTTTGAGGCATTCTCTAAAAGATATGTTGAAAAATCATAGTTTGGAATGCTACAAGCAAGATTGAAGGAATTGTGAATAAGACACCAAGTTAGGGTTTCTAAATTGGAAAGTTGGTTGAATTGTGATTGGTTAGAGAACCTACACCTTGATTTGCATCAAATTGGTATTAGAAAATAGGTTTTGGTTAGTTGAGGAAAAGTTGCAATTTGAAGAAAACAAGATGCCTCTAAAGGGAAGTGCAGTCATTGCTAGGGAAATCAAATTGATGGACTCTTAAGAAGTATTTTAGCTAGACTTGCAACACTTGAAACAAAACAAAGAAGTAAGACCACTGTAGATGAGAGTGATCAAGAGGAAGAGGGTGAGAGTGAAAACCCTCAAGGAGGAGTCCAAGGTGATGATGATGAGTTGGAACCTAATGAAAGAAGAATGGTTAAGATGTTGAAGGATATCAAGGGAGATACTCCTGATGTGAAAATGAAATTTCCCATGTATTGTGGGAAGATGGATAGTGAAGAGGTGTTAGATTGGGTTGATGCACTAGACAATTATTTTGAATACAAGGAGGTAACGGATGAACAAAAGGTGAAATTTTATAAAACTAAGTTGAAAGGCCTAGTGAAAAAGGGAAAACAAAAATCAATTCATAGGATAGGATGGTGTCAAAATTTAAGTGTCAATTCTTGCCTAGTGACCATGCAATTTAAACATTCAAGAAGTTGCAAAACATCAAGAAAAAAGAAATGGATGTCATGGCCTACATAGAGGAGTTCCATAAATTGAGCATTAGAGTAGGTCATGTTGAGGATGAAGTTGAGAAGATAGAAAGGTATATAAATTGGTTAAGGTTTAATATCCAAGATGAGTTGAGTCTTGCCACCCCTAGAATGGTAGAAGAGTGCTTTCAATTGGCTATTGGGGCAGAAGAGAAGTTGAAAAGAAGGCATGAAAAAAAAAGTAGAGGCAGAGGAAAGAAATTTAGGGGTAGAGGATCCTTTGGAGGAAGAGGACAATCACAAAAATCACAATGAGAATCAAGTGGGAAACAAGAGAAAGGCTAAGAATCAAGAGGTGGTTTCAAAGGTAGGAGATCTACTAGTAGAGGAAGATTTGGAGGACAAGGTAGAGGTTCAAATACCTTCTTTGGAAGATGCTATCAATGCAATCAATTTGGTCATCAAGCATGGAAGTTCCTGGAGAAACAACCTTCTACATCATATGGTGGTGAAAGGAGAACATACTTGGTGCAAGAGGAAGATTGTGAGAGTGTTAAATCTCCTTCTCAGCATGCTGCTCCAGAGGTTGGAGAATATCTAATGATGACAAGAACTTTACTCAAGGTTCTTGTGGTGAAAGAGCCTCCACAAAGAAAGTCATTGTTTAGAACCACTTGCAAATCTCAAGGCAAGGTATGTAAGGTTGTTGATTTCGGTTCTAATGATAACTTAGTTTCTTTGGAGATGGTTGGAAATTTAAAGATGAAAAGGATCCCACACCCCACACCTTACAAGGTCTCTTGGCTGAATAAGGGTCAACAAGTCTTGGTTAATGAATAAACATGGGTTGAATTCAACATTGCGGGGCATAAAGACAAGATATTATGTGACATCATCCCAATGGATGTTTGTCATTTGATATTAGGAAGACCCTAGCAGTATGACAGAAAAGAAAAACATGATGGACAAAAAAATACATATGTGATTGAAAAATATGGGGTGTCCTTCACACTTACTCCTTTGCAAGATGAAAATGTAGACACACAAGTTGGGCCAAGTTTTATGTTGGTTGGGGAGAAAGAATTCTTGAAAACCATGAAGGAAAAAGGTGGTCAGAGTTATGCCATTATAATCAGGCCTAAATTTGTGATGACAACAGTAAAACTTTAAAAAGTGCCTTAGGAAGTTCAAGCCTTGTTGAAAAAGTATCAAGACATTGTTGTTGATGAGATCCATAGTTCTTTGCCACCTATAAGGGATGTGAGCCACCACATAGAATTTATACTAGGAGAAAACCTACTCTATAAGGCTGCATACAAAATGAATCCTCAACAAAATGAAGAGATACATAAAAAATACAAGAATTACTGATAACGGCCTCATAAGAGAAAGCTTAAGTCCATGTGTTTTCCCTACTGTGTTGGCACCTAAAACAGGTGGAGATTGGAGGATGTGCACTGATTCAAGGGAAATCAACAAGATAACTATCAGGGATAAGTTTCCCATACCTAGAATGGAGGATTTCATGGTCTGTTTAGGAGGAGCTTGTTACTTTTCAAAGATTGACCTTAAAAGTGGATACCATCATATTAGAATAAGAGAAGGGGATGAGTGGAAAAATACCTTTAAAACCAATGAGGGGTTGTATGAGTGGATGGTAATTCCATTTGGGATTTCAAATTACCCAATAACTTTTATGAGACTAATGAATGATGTTTTGAATCCTTTCATATGTAAGTTTATAGTTGTATACTTGGATGACATTCTTATGTTTAGTAAGACTAAAGAAGAACACTTGCAACATTTGGACATGGTGTTGAAGGGGTTGAATGAAGAAAAGTTGATGATCAATTTGAAAAAGTGTGAATTCATGAAGGAGGAGTTGGTATACCTTGGTTTTGTGATTTCAAAAGGTACTTTGAAGATGGACCCCAACAAGGTGGAAGCAATTCTCAGTTGGCCTACTCCAAAATAATTTAGTGAGGTAAGAAGTTTCCACGGTCTTGCTAGTTTCTATAGAAAATTTGTAAGGAATTTGTCATATTTGTTCTCCTATTATTGATACCATCAAAGGGGATAAAAGGAAAAGGTTAATGTGGTCTGAGGAGGCATAAAAAAGATTTCAAATTTTGAAACAAAAGATAGCACAACAACCCATCTTAGCATTGCCTAATTTCAATAAGGTGTTCACAATAGAATGTGTTGCAAGTGGGTATGAAATTGGAGTAGTCTTGATCCAAGAGGGTAGACCTATAGTATTTTTCAGTGAAAAGCTTAATAAGGCCAAGAAGAAGTATTCTTCCTATGACTTGGAATTGTATGCCATGGTCCAAGCATTGAAAAAATGGAGACATTATATCCTTCGCAAGGAATTTATTGTTTTCACTGACAATAATGCTTTGAGTTTATTGAATAGTTAGGAAAAACTCAACCATAGGCATGTGAAGTGGGTGGAGTACCTCCAAAGCTTCACCTTCACCATAAAGCACAAAAAAGGATAGTCAAATAAGTGGTGGATGCTTTGAGCAGAAGACAAATGTTGGTGCAAGAAACTCAACTCCAGAGCGTAGGTATTGATGGTTTGAAAAGTATGTATGAAGGAGATGATGATTTCAAGGATGTTTATGCTGTTTGCAATCAGTTTGATGACACTTTCCATGAAGAATATTTTGATTTCTTGATACAAGATGGATTATTGTTTAAAGGTGCTTAATTGTGTATTCCAAAATGTTCAATGAGGGATAATATAATTAAATATAAGAATTGTGATAGCTTAGGGGGTCATTTTGGTGTGGATAAAACCTTGGAATAGGTAAGAAGGTATTACTATTGGCCTAAAATGCAAAGTGGCATCAAAAAATTTGTTGAAAAGTGTGTAGTTTGTTAAAAAGAAAAGGGTTCAAGTACTAATGCATGTCTTTACCAACCTTTTCCAATTCCAAATAGACTATGGGAATCCATCAACATGGATTTTGTGTTGGGTTTACCAAAAAATAAGAGAGGGTTTGATAGTTTATTTGTTGTTTTTGACAAATTTAGTAAAATGGATCATTTCATACCATGTAAATGCACAAGTGATGCTTCTTACATTGCAGGGCTATTTTTCAAAGAGGTAGATAGAATTCATGGGTTACCATTGAAAATTGTGTCTGACACGGACAACAAATTTATAGGTCACTTTTGGAGAAATCTTTGGAGGAAGTTGGGAAAAAGTTGGACATTTAGCTCTGCCTATCATCCATAAAACCAATGGGAAAACTGAAGTTGTCAATAGGAGCCTTGGGAATCTATTCAGATGTTTGACAATTCACAACAATGGGATCTCATTCTTCCACAAGTTGAATTTTCTTATAATGATTTTTTCAATAGAAGTGTTGGGAAAATCCCATTTGAAATAGTTTATGGATTGAAGCCAAGGAGAGTGTTTGAGCTCAGAGATTTGAGTGTTATGGAAAGGAGTGTTGAAGGAGAGGAATTTGCAGGAGCAATGAAGGGAATACATAAAAAATTGAAAGAAAATCCTCAAAAGAGTGTGGATAAGTACAAGCAACATGAAAATTTGAAGAGAAATGTTCAATTCAAAGTGGAAGACTTGGTATTGGTACACTTGAGGAAAGAAAGGCTACCAAAGGGGAAATATGCAAAGCTATAGATGGAGAAGATTGGGCCATGCAGGGTGGTCCACAAATTTGGTGCAAATGCCTATGAGATAGAACTCCCTCTTAGAGTGGCTATCTCTCCAATTTTCAATGATTCCAACCTTTATCCTTTTAAAGGATTTGTGTTTACAGGTGAATATGTAGGTACATTAGAAGTTCAAGATGAAGATTGGGTCAAGGACTTACCACCAAGTCACCCATTAAAGCTTGAAAGCATTTTGGACACAAAATAAGCAAAGAGGACAAGGAATAAGGTGTATAATAAATACCCAGTGAAATGGAAAGGCATCCCTAATGAAGATGCAACATGGATGACATAGGGACATTAAGAAGCATGGCACAACAGTTCAAGAGCTAATCTCAAGTGGAACTTGAGATTCTTTTCTCCCTGGGTGTATGGCATAGGGGAACCTAGCTTCATTTTGTACATAGGGTCTAATGTTGGGGTTTTTGGTGTTTTGAGTCATTATTGATGTAATAAGTTCTATTTATACCATTTCTAATGTAATGAGTCTCATGGGGTCCTTTAGGCATAAAGTTGTCATGTTTTTGTAATTGTTGCAAAGTTGCGATGCAACTTTGTAATTTTGGCTTGTATTGGGAAGTTGAACGGTCATTTGATTCAAAAGGTGGTTGGAACCATTGATTTTTCATTTTTTATGTTTAAATAGGCCTTGCAAACTTTGAGGCAGGGCTTTGGAGTTGTTTTTGAAGATCAAGTAATAAGAAGTTCTTTATTTTCTGCAATTTCTTGTGTATTTCTACTGCTACAGGATTTTGTATGATTTTGTACAGTTACAAATGTACTACTCTCATTGGAACTGATAAAGGAATGAATTAACCATATTTTAGTTTTCTTTTTAGTGTTTTTCATTGAGAATTGAGTGAGTTTGAATCAAATCTCTAAAAGTGGTCTAAAAACCCTAAGTTAAGAGGGTTTGAGTGAAAAAATGGCATATTAAACCATTCCACTAGTGGAAATCTCTACAAATCAGTGGAATGGAATTAGTTATTGTTTTTTTCATTTTGTTAGTGGTTCTAGATGTAGGGTATGGATTTAGGGCCCTGTTTGTGCAAGCCCTAGCCTAATATCTAAATGCATTAGGCTTAAATTGATAGGTAGAAGTAGGGTTTTGATGTTAGAAGATTAGGAAGTGCTACCAATTGGTAAAATTCATTGATTTAGACCTCGTATGATCTTTTTAAAGTCTTGGAATGATTTTTTGTGGTTTGGAGAAGGCAAGTCACCTAGTTTCTTTGTAAAATAGGCCTAATTGGGCTTAAGGGCAGCACAACAATCAATTTTAGGAGGTGATGTTACAAAAATTCTATGTACAAATTTGATATGTTAAAGAAGGGAAAAAAAGGGTATTCTAAATGGCATTCAATTCATGGGTTTCAGGAATTCTCTAAAAGATATGTTGAAAAATCACAGTTTAGAATGCTACAAGCAAGATTGAAGAAATTATGAATAAGACACCAAGTTAGGGTTTCTAAATTGGAAAGCTGGTTGAATTGTAATTGGTTAGAGAACCTCCACCCTACTTTCCATAACACACAAAACATCCTCCCAAAAATAAATTTTGGTACCATCACTAAACAACCACCTAACACCATTTGCAATCAAATCCCTACAAAGGACAATATTACTCCAAAAACAAGAACCAGAAGGGATATAATCAGAAGACAACATATTCTAGGATCTCTTAAAGCCGTGAAAATATTTGTTTCTAGCCAAGGAGACCCAACCAGCTTCCCCAATGAGAAGCCTCTAGAATTTTTCTGACAAAAGAGACTTATTAAAAGCTTTTAAGTTTATGATACCAAGACCACCCCATTTATTTGGTTTACAGACCAAATCCCAAGCAACAAGAGGAATTCTAGCTTTGGTTTCAACACCTAACCAAAAAGTTATTCTCATGATTTGTTCCATTTTATCCTCAAATTTTACTAGAATTTTAAAAAGACTCATTGCATACAGAGGTAGATTCTAAAGAGTAGAGGAAATGAGTTGTACCTTCCTTTCTTGACTAAGAAGCACCCCTTTCCAACTCACCATCTTTTTGCTAAACTTGTCCAATAGCCCATGCCAAAAGGACTCTAAGATCTTAGAAATACATAAAGGAAGCCCCAAGTAGGTAGACGAGATCTCACCCCTATTACATGAGAGAATCCTAGAAAGCTTTAATTGTAGAGCTTTAGGGGTATTAAGGAAAAAAAATTGACTCTTAGGAAGATTAATATGTTGACTAGAAGCCTTCTCATAAGCCTCAATCAACTCCTTCACATTTCTAACTTCATGAACAAAGGATTCACCCATTCATCATAAAATTATTGATGGTAATCGGGTTCTAGAAGAAGGAGAAAGGCCTTCAATAATACTCATCAACAAATCCTTTTGGATATTTCTACCAAGAGCCTCTCACATCAAGATGAAAAAGAAATGGAAAGATAGGATTC
>VDFB02305426.1:0-28337 GCA_007258455.2 Sequoia sempervirens | reverse complement strand
TTTTTCTTTCTAACAATGAGGACATAGAGGTGGGCTTGGGAAATTCCTCTCCTAGGAATGTAGATTTGGATGTTGGCTAGGGAGAAGCAAAAGGTGGTGGGAGGGTTTGCATGAGAATGTGCTAACTATGGAGGATAAGGATATGTTGAGGAGGGCATCCAAATGCATTGCCAAATTGAAAATCCAAGCCTCAAAATATTTAGCTAAGGACACCACGGTGCTATGTGAGGAGAAGGTTTCTATTGAAAAAATAGTGGAAATTGATGAATCCCCAATTCATAGCACTCCCAATGTGGAGCTAGAGGATGAGAATAAGGGTAAAGATGAAGAGGATGTTGAGAAGAATCATGTGAAGTCAAAGCCTCTAAAGGTAAACCCCCTTTTTGAGGATTTCTCCTATCTCAACGAGTATTTCACCTCTATGTTTGAGTTGTTGGACATGACAAGGGTTGGGGCCAATAGTACATTTAAGTTAGCTAAATGGAATCTTCAGGAGTTCAATAAGATTAACATTAAAATAATGGGTTTGAAGGAGAACTTGAAGAATATTCCAATAGGCTCATCTTCAAATATTTTGATTGATAGAATTGTGGACCTTCATTGTTCCTTCCATGACTTCAAATCCCTATGTGAAGAACACTTGGTTGGTTTAGAAGCCAAGATATTGGATACTAATGCGAAAATAAAAAATCTTCTCCATGCTAGTCACATTTTAGTGAAGAACAGTGTAGACTCTCTAGAAGTCATGTTTTGCAAAATCAGTGAACTCAAGGAGGACCAATTGTATTTTTCTGAGTTAATGGAGAAAGATCACTCATCTAAAGGTAAAGGAAGAAAGGTGTGAAAGATAATGGTAAAGGCCCTACTGTTAGAGGGTCAGCTGACTAGAAGAAGTCCTTTGAATTTGAGAAGAAAGAGTTGTTGGACATGATTGAATTGCATAGGAGCCAAGAGCTTGAGGTGGCCAACACCTTAAGCAGTATGAAATATTGTTTTGCTCTCTTTTTTGTCTGTTGTCTGTTTACTGTTGGATTTCGGTTTCCTTCCTATTGTTTTATTGTTTTTTTGTTGTTGGGTGCTACTATTAGTTCACTGTTGTATCTCTTAAGCATCACCTTATTTCTTTTGTTGATTTTGGTTTTGGTTTGTTGTTGGTATCTTACTATAGTATCTTATGGGCAGCATTTTGTATCTTTAGTTGTAAAGGGTTTTGGGTCCCTTCAAACTTGTTTTTCCCATGTAATCAAAACACATGTAACTAGATCCTTAGTGAATGAAGCAATACCAAGATTTAAATGACCATACTGAATCTCATTAAACTAGGGTCAAACCTGTGTGGTGGGAGCAACAAGCTATATTGCTTTCCAATATGGAGCAGTGTATTAGCCAATTATTTTTGTTTTGAAAATGAATATAAATCATGACATGGTAGCGGTATGGATTAATAATGTAAATTATAATATAACACCAAAAAAAATCAAGCATCATAGTTTTGAAGAGTTAGTTTCACTTTCTCTTGACAATAGGTAGTATATCTAAGTTCTTGTTAAATATTATAAAAATTATTTGTTATCATATGATAAAAAAATTGTTGTGATTATTGAAGGAATAAAAAAATAGTTAAAATTCATGTCATTTTTTGGTGGAGTGGTGGTTTGAATTGTTAATGTTAGAAACCAAGATCAGATTTGCAAACCAGAATATCCTTCCATAGAAGAGAAAACCGAAAAAGCGGAGATTTGCAAATTGATATATTCGAAGTACCAAATATTACAAGAGATAATTTTCTTTATAAAAGAAAAGATGCATAAACATAATCTTATCTTGAGCAACAAGATAGCTCAATAAGATAAAGATAAGAACCTATAACTTAGGAATTAAATAAAGCCTAAGTAAACTTATGCTAATGTGTAATTAAATATTAATTACACTAACACCCCCCCATAAGTGCAACTTAGGGAGAAGAAAATTATTATGCAAAGATGTGAGAAGGGATTGAAAATCAAGGCTTTAATACCATGTTAGAAACCAAGATCAGATTTGCAAACCAGAATATCCTTCCACAAAAGAGAAAAACAGAAAAAGCAGAGAGGTTGCAAAAAGATGTGCAACATAATATTATTCAGGAATTCAATAATTACATGATAATGATTTTCTTTATAAAAGCAAAGATGCATAACCCTAATCTTATCTTGAGCAACAAGATAGCTCAAAAAGATAAGGATGACAACTAATTAACCTAGGAATTAAATAATTACCTAAGTAAACTTATGTAAAGTGTAATTAAATATTAATTACACCAACAGTTAAAATAATCAATTGCCTAGTAACAAACCATTATTATTAGGAAGTAATAAAACATACAAAATATGCAATAAGAACACAATACCAAAATCATTTTTATGGCTTTTTGGGCTATGAAGAAATAGTGACTCGAATCTCTAAATTTGCATTATGTTCAACATATGCAAAGGCTATTACTTCCAAATAATTCAACATGGTGAAGATTATCTTTATTTTTTCTTTGTAAACAAACTATGTTTGAGTTTATTGTATATAGATCACAATGTTATATACAAATGAATATTTTAATTATCTTGTCATAGAGAATGTGTAACATTAAAAGTGCATGCATGTGTGAACCTTAAAGTATGAAATAGATTAATGCAAAGTGCATTGACAAGTCCATAATTCTCATTTTGACGTGTTATCAACCTCCTTCTATAAGCTCAAATTTTGTAGAGTTATTCAAACAATGATAGTGTTACTACACAACCTATTTAAGCTAGATATTACAACAGACGAAAGAGTTTACCAATTTACTTTAAAACCATGGAATCACAACACAATCATGCTGGATTATAATATATCATTTTAAAAGAAAACCCACCTTGCTAATTTATAACAAAGGACCTCCATCATCATAAATAAATATTATATGATGATAAAAACTTGTATGATCTAACATATTATACATTTAGATAGAACATAGGTTCAAATATACTAAAACAAAAATGATAGTTTAAGAAGCCCAAAAATATTTAGTGGTTGGCATACAAGTTTAGTCTTTACCATTAGATGGTAGGAATTTTCAACACACATTTCAATGATATATTTGTACACACAATGCACCGAAATATGATTCATTAATACACAATACTAAAAGATAAGTAACAAACATAGACTTCACTATTGTGTTTAGGAAAAAAGTGAAGACTAGGATCCATGAATACACCATTAAATGTTAAATCTGATGGGTTTGTACATTGACCAAATCCATTATTTCCCTTGTCATCATGTATCTACATGCACACACATTGCTAAGATTGATGGTCATACTCCCTACAAGAAACTGTATTGTCCCTTGGTGGAAATAAGATCATATTTTTGCAATTAAATAATATTTCACAAAGATTGTTTAATTTTCAACAACAATGGAAATCGAGTATGAAATAAACTTTAACAAATTGTCCAAATATAACTCAAGAAAGTATGCAACTTTCATATGATGTTGTATTACTATTATTATCATGAAAATTACATCATATTGTTGTCACCAACAACAAATAACAATGGACTACAACTGCAACAAATTATAATGGAAAATCTTGAAACTGGGAGCAAATACATGCACCAAACTAAAAAGGAAACCCTCAACACACACCAAACTTAAATATATTGTTATGAACATAAATATATATAATGGAGAACATTACATATACTAATATTTGTTCAACCTATAGTCAAACCAAAATCTGAAACCACAACACACTTCTACACTAGCAAACCCCTACATGCAACTGGAAAACAAAGCTCTAACTGAATCTTTCTAACACATTGGAAATCTCTAGATGAAATTGCTCTTAGAGACCCTCAGAACCATTGTCTTTGAGCCTCAATCTCCTTGGTTTACTAGCCTTGGATATTATCCTTCCTTAGTTTCTCAGCCTTAGAAGAAAGATCACAAACTGTGAAAATAACATGAATAGAATGAATGAGTCAAAAAATTACATAATGCAAACCAATGCAAAAGGAAAAAGTTGGGCACCCAAAACTCCACACAAAAATGGAAAGAATCTTGCATGCCATGATTCATAACTCCTTTTTCTCAATTGACCTCCATGAAATTAGTTGTTTCCCCAAAAGATTTTCTTTTATGACAAATATTGTCATAAGAAATTAAATCTACTTTTCTATCCAAATATGCTCTTCCCAAAATCCATGCCAATTTGGGGAAATTAACAACCATGAAAAAATATTTAATATTTATCAGTAAATCAAGTTTGTCCCAATCAATTTGAAATATAAGCTTTTTGGGTTTATTCATATGTCCTGACTTACTATTTTTGGATAACCAGTTTATTGATAAGTCTCAACTTGCTATTTTTAAAAAAAAATAAAAAATGAACATGATAGAAACTATTACATACAAACTACAACATTGAAAGCCATGATGAATATAACAAATTTAGAGAAAGAATAAAATTTATTGCCTATGGTGAGATGAGATTCTAAAAAGTAATTTGAAACAAACATATAGTTATTATTGGTGTTTGATGACATATTTAGGCCATAATGGGGTAGTGGAACAAATTTAGCACATTGCTCAAATATCCTTTTCCATATTTAGTATTTAAATTTAACCATATTGGGGTCCTTGCTATTAGGAAAGGTGTATCAACCTTACTCTTAATGTTAAGTATATAAAGAATGTAGTTTTTAGAATTTGAAGCATAAAACTTAATTTTGAAGCTATAATGTTGGTTTTGGCCAACAACAGAATTGGGTTATTCAACATTGCTTATAGTATGTTTGTTGTGTAGATCTTTTCAACCTCTATATTTTTTTAAAAAAAGGGCTCCACAAGCATTTTAAATCAAAATTTATGGCCTCCAAATGTTGGGCCTCCACATTAGAAATGTAAAAGTATCTAATACATAGAAAAATATGTAAGGGGGGTTACATTGGCTAACCAAATTATGACATGTGTTATGATATACCATAAGGAATCCTTGAAAGGAGATAACAGATCCAAAATAGAATACCCAAGTTTGTGACTGGATTATGACATGATTATGACAAATGGAAGGAATATCTTATTTTTAGCTTGTGAGCTCATCTTAGGATTTGGGTGTTGGTTTTCTCACTAGATATTTGGGTGCCACATTTTTTGGTGGTTTTAGATCATGGTTTTGTAATTATTTTATGGTTTTGTATATTAATTTTTTTCTTTATTCATTTCTTGATATGGATTTTTGAACAATTGATTTGTGTGTATTGTTATGTTGCTAGGAATTCTCTAGATTTGTACATTGATGATGCTCCTATAAGGGCATCTCCTTTAGATTATAATGTAACCTTTGTTGTTGATAATAAAAAAAAATTATGTTTTGGAGTGTGATGTTTTTCTCTCTCTGGACACTGAAAGATTTCCTAATCGATACCATACACTTAAAACAATTTACTAACATCATTTCCTCTTTAACCCAACATCTTTTCCTTTAATTGATTTAATTAGCCTAACTAATTAATTAATTACATTATTTTCATCTATTGGCCTAATTAATTTAATCGGGTCAATTCATCCCTTTTCATACTAACATTTCATCTCATTAAATTAAATACATCAAATTGTTTAATTTAATTCCCTAAGCCATCTTATTTAATTAAATAACCCTAAAGTTATTTAATTAAATATCATTTCATCTCTCCCTCATTTATTAAATCATTTAATTTAAATAAACACCACTTTAATTCTTCTAATCCCCTAATTGTGTAATTAAACCTTGTTTAATTAATAATTATACTAACTTTCCTCTAAGCAAAAGGGAATATTCCTTATCCCCTTTTTTTCACAATTAAAACTTTGTTTTAATTTGTAAATTATTTTTTTCCTCACCCAAAGGAATATTTGCTGGTGTAATTAATTATTTAATTACACTTTATTAAGTTTACTTAGGTAATAATTAGTTTACTTAATTAATAAGTAAGCTTTATTTATTTGAGCTATTTTTTAGTTCAAAATTAGGTTTAGGGTTATGCATACATTGCTTTTATAAAGCAATTCATCTCTTGTATTTTCTCAATTCCTGAATATTATTCATTTGCACATCTTCATGCAAATTGCTCTACTTTTTATGTTTTTCTCTTGTGGAAGGCATTTTTTGGTTTGCATTTATGATTTTGGTTTCTAACATGGTATCAAAGCCTTGATTTGCAGCCCCTTCTTAGTTTTTGGAGAAATTCATTGTAGAGCACATTTGGGGATCCTCGAGGATTTTATGCCTTGAGTCTATTTCTGGAGTATTTTGGATCAGATCAGGCATCTCTATTGGATTTAGAGTGCTAGAAAAATTCATGATGGGCTTTTATTTCGTCAAAATTTTATCAAGGGTTTGATGCAAGCCATTTTTATTGGAGTCATTTTTCTTTTTTTGCTTCAAAAATCCAGCTTCCACTCAGTTGTAGGAAAAATAATTTTTGGGTTTTGTAGCTAGGGTCAAAATATCAACTAGGTATCATTTATATTTTGCATATCTTTCACAAATCTATAGAAAATTGTTGTACAAAAAGTGGCACACGCCATTTTTTCTACTGGCTAAAGGTTTAAAAAAATATTATTGGCATCTTCTGCTTGTTGGATCAAAAAATGATTTCTGGGTTATGTTCTTAGCATCGAAATATTTCTAGGATTTTGTTTTTGTCTACTCATTATGAACATATTTTTCAAAAATCAAATCAGAAGCAAATTTTTTTGCTAGAAAACCCATTTCATGAAAATTAAATTCAACTTTTTTGAAAAATTCATAATTGTTGGCCACAATGTCTGTTTTTGGCAAACAAGATATTGACGGAAAGCTAGTTTTGAGCACTTCACATTAGTATTGGCCATTTTCTCAAATTTTGTCATCTACACAAATTTTAGGTTATTTTTCACCATGAAGGTAGATGTGAACATTTATCAATGCATGCACTATTTTCTTGTTTGTGTGCATTAGGTTTGCATTTTCTTTGCACTTCATTTTAGTTTTAGATCATCTTTCAATTGACTATTGCTTCATAGATTCCAGCGATGTGCTAGTTTGTAAGTTTTCTTGTGTTCTTTGGCATTGGGTTTTCTGTTGCTTTTCATGATTTTGACTTGAATCCTTAAGTGACTCTAATATGGTTTCTAGCAAACAGAAGTATCTTTCATTGCTTGCCACATTCAAGATTCCAGTGTTACTCCACAGTGTACTTCCAATGCTTCTTCTTGCAGTAGGTTATCTTTTATGGGGGGGTTGTATGATCTCTCTTTGGATAGAGA
This sequence comes from Sequoia sempervirens, assembly GCA_007258455.2. NCBI lineage: Eukaryota > Viridiplantae > Streptophyta > Pinopsida > Cupressales > Cupressaceae > Sequoia > Sequoia sempervirens. Next base: position 21,031 of record VDFB02305426.1, on the reverse strand, counting down.
TTGATTGGATTTGTGATGGATATCATTATTGTATTTAATCTCTCTTTTGGAGAGATTTGTCCCACTAGGTTTTCTCCTTTTCTCCATTTTTGAGAGATTTCTTTCCACTGCATTTGTACATGGGTACCTAACGTGGACTATTTTCTAGGACCCATTCATGCTTTCATGCATTCATACATTCATCCTAGAATTAGGTGCATGTGTTTTAGTCTCCCTAAATTGCACTTAATGGGGGATGTTGGTGTAATTAATTATTTAATTACACTTTATTAAGTTTACTTAGGTAATAATTAGTTTACTTAATTAATAAGTAAGCTTTATTTAGTTGAGCTATTTTTTAGTTCAAAATTAGGTTTAGGCTTATGAATACATAGCTTTTATAAAGCAATTCATCTCTTGTATTTTCTCAATTCCTGAATATTATTCATTTGCACATCTTCATTCAAATTGCTCTATTTTTTCTATTTTTCTCTTGTGGAAGGCATTTTCTGGTTTGCATTTCTAATCTTGGTTTCTAACAATATTCTCTCTCCTCTAATCATCGTACTTAGCTTCTTTAGTAAGTTAACCTTCAACCTTTTTAGCAAGTTACCTTTGACCTATGTGAGTAGGTCAAGAGTGTGTTTGTTTGAGGTAAGTGTGAGCCCTTGATTAAATCCCATCATGCATTTTCATCTATTGATGAGAATCTGTGATCTATGCATCTCATCCCCTTCATCTTAGACCATTGGTTGAGCTTTTTGATCTCAATATTTCATTCCTCATTTGCTCTCCTATAAATAGGTCACTATTTGGAGACAAATGAATCCATCTTTCAAAGGAAAACTTATGTTGTTGAATTCACTTTCATCCATACTCTCAATTTACTTACTTTTTAGTTTATTTCAGTTCATTTCAATTGCATAATAGCTTAGATCATCCATTAATGGATTTCATGCATCCATCTTAGCTTGTATATGAATTAGGGTTTTCATATTTTAGCATAGTTTTGGCTTAGATTAGCTTAGCAATAGCATAATTAGATCATTTTTAGCATAAAATCATGAATGGTAACTTAGCTTGCATCATCTTCATTTTAGCGTAATCTATGTTTTCATACATCAATCACAATGGTTTCATTGATTCTCTTTCATAGAATCGACTGAAATAGGCTCACTAATTAGGAGTGTGAACCCCAATCCTAGACTTTCACAAACATGAGAAACACACAATTTGATCCATGTGCAAGTTAGAACTAATATTCCCCATGAAATTCATTTACAATGCTCAAAATAGGAAATAAATGAAGAGCAAAACATGAAAAGTTGTCAAATCCTATTTAAACATGCAACTCTCAATCCCATGGGAGAATTGGCGCCAATTTGATGTTGAAATTGGCCCTTTCACAACTCCTTTGCAAACTTTGTGATGATTTGATGAAGATTGATCCACTTGTTGATGAAGAATAATGAGCTCCTTGCTGAAATCTGCAATAACCTAACTAAGATGATGACAAAATGCTATGAAGATGGATAAAATTAGCTCTCAATGTGAAGAGAGTAACTATGCTCTAACTTGTGGATCCAAAATGAGAAGAAAGGCCTTTTATTTATAGAAGAACAAGATGGAAGAATAGACAAAATGGAGGAATGTGGGATCATTCAACATCCAATGGGCAAGTGCCACTTGTCAAGATGTGAATGGAGGAAGCCTGAGCACATTTTGATGAATGTGCACAATAAATGATATTAGGTGGAATTTGAAATTAGTGAAATGAAAGTTGGAGGGAGAGGCAAATGGAGTTATGTCCACTTGGCTCAAGGCAAAAGGACATGTAAGATAAATTAAATGCCTTGTTGGAAGGATGCATCCATTTTGAAGGGATTTTCAAACTCGAAGAATATTCCAATATTGATGCCTTTTTGAAAGAAATTGGAGATTTATTGAACAAGTTGCATTATCTAGAGGATGAGACATGGATTAGAGTTAGCATTAATCAGGATTTGATTAATTAAGAAGAGGTTAATTGATTTGACAATTTTGACTTAGATTTTAGGATTGAAATAAAACAAAGTTGAGAGGAATAATGATTTAGACTTAATTAAATAAAGATTTTGATTTATTTAATTAAAAGGGGATGATGTTAGATAAAATCAAATAAATGTTAATTTATTTAATTTTATAGAATGACTTTAGAGATTTAATTAAATAAAATGAATTATTTAATTAAAAGAGGGACTAAAAAAATAATTAAATAACATGATTTATTTAAATAATGAGAGATGATGACTTAATCAGATAAAATTAATTTATTTAATTAAGAGAGGAATTTGATGATTTTAATCAAATAAGGTTTATTCAATTAAATTATTAGAAAAGAGGGATAATTTAGGGTGAAGTGATGTTAGTTAAATTAGGATCAAGTGTATAGCATCAATCAATACATTTTATGTGTCTAATTTTTGGCCCTCTTTGAAGCAATGCACTTGTTGTACTGATTCAAAGAATAAACATGTTTTGATCAAAAACTCAAAAAAATTCAATTTCAAAATGCCTCAATACTGCCCCAGCAGATGAATTATGCTGACATACTACCCCCTCAAGAGATCAGATGAAAATTTGGATTTTTTTGGGTGATCTCGCAAAAAAGAAAGAGGACAAAGTGTCTGACAGGTCCTGAAAGGCTCTGAGAGGCCAAAAATGTTCCAAAACATGACAAAATGATGTAAAACAAGCCTCAGTTGGGCGAAAATAGGCTCGGGGGTCCAAAACCCTAGTTGGATGGCTAAATAGGGTCAAAAAACCCTAACTTTCAAGCTTAAATAGGCCTCAGAGGGCCAATTCCAATTCATTCACGCACATAGCCTTTAGAGAATCTTGCAATTTAAGCTTTGAGCATTGATTGAGACGGCACAACACGTGCTTCCATGACACATTTCCAAGCATGTGCAAGTGTACCAAAGGCTTCTAGGTACTAGACCAACAGTAAGCCATCCTATCCTGACATTTTATTTTGATTTTTGAGCTCATTTATTAGGGTCTAGGAGTCAACAAAGTCAAGGGGTGCTATATAGCGCCACTAAAAAGGCTTAAATCGGTGGCACACGGGACTAAACTATGTCACTGATGAGAGTTGTGTTGCATCAGCGAAGTTTAGAAATTAGGGTTTTCTCTCAAAGTGCACTGCTCTTCCAAATAGCGTTGTGGCGGTCGTGTTTGGATTTTATGGTTAGGGGGTCAAACTAGATCACTTTCAAACTGCATCATAGTGACAGAGTTTGGAAATTTTGACTTCTAGCAACACAGTTTCAAAGTTTCAAACATCGACACAATTGCAGATAGCAATGCATTTTCCATTTTGGTCACACAAACTTCAAACAAGATCCCAATTTTTTATGAAACTTGATGCAGTGACTTTTCTGATGTAGGAGGACATGGAGTCGGTTCATTCACATGAGCAAAAATCTTCTATATTGCACATATTGACTCAAGACCCTCCTTTGGATGAGGTACTCTAGGAGCACCTGGGAGTGATTGGCTTATGGTACGTTGCTTATGCCCCAATCATCTAGACACATCTTAGCATGATTATTGCACTGGCAAAGCACTGGCATAGTGAGACATCCTCATTCCACCTCCCCATAGGCGAGGCCATAGTGACTTTGGAGGACGTGTGGCACATTCTACGTTTTCCTATTTATGGAGAGAGAGTGATTTATGATGTGGAGGCCGACAGGGACACCTATTATGACATCATGTTCAGTAACGAGATTATTTTCATAGAGGGATAGATCGAGCTTGAGTAGTACAAGCATGTGGTACCATCTTTCAGATTGATAGTAGCTATGATCATTTCAGGACTCATAGCACCAGATCGACACGAGCAATACTTTAGCCTAAGCTGGCAGCTTGCTTGGGATTGGATGCTCTGACAAAGGGAGTGCTTTTCCTAGGGGCCAGTGATGTTGGCCTCCCTGTACCATGATCTTCATGAGTTCACATACTACGATAGCTGAGCTATCGAGTCAGGGGTTACATTACTACACATTTAGGCCTGTGAACACATTACAATGCTTTTCCCTATTAGAGTTACACTGGTCAACATGGATTCGGATGATCCAGTCATCTAGAGATACAGGGGTGCACTTACTTTTTCATGGACATGGACAATGCAAGCATTCAGCACTAGTGGCGGTTCATCGATGAGATGACGGTTACAACAGTTATTTTTTGCCAGGAAGGACCATTTGATGCAGGGTAGGGAGCATTCCATGGTTGAGAGGTATTTTCCTAACGGAGTAGTCTACCAGTTTGGGGACATACAGGACTGACCTGATGACCAGTATGTGGCCATCTTCACCCGTATTACGAGGGAGATGACATGGGGTCAAAAAATCCCTACAACAGATGTAGTTTAGAGTTTTATGCAGCTAGTGGCTAGGTTGTGGCCTTATGATTAGGTATGGGCAGACCTGGGGATGACATAGGCCTATAGAGATTGGTTTCATCCTCTATGTTCGATTGATAGTTCTAGGTCCACAAATTCCAAGGAGGAGACCGAGAGGTCAAGGTCCAGGTCATAGACAGGGTTGAGCAGGCAGGGGAGACGAAGATAGTGACAGGGGTCGAGGAGGAGGTGGGCCATAGCAGGATCCCCCCAAGCAGGATCAAGATCAAGCGGTACATGACCAGGATAGGAAGGAAGATTAGCCACCCAAAGATGGTCATCAGGCTAGGACAAGCAGTAGATTCCAATGAGAGATGGTCATCAAGACTAGCCACCCGTCCAACCACCACGATAGCCAAACCCTAGAGATGATCAAATTTTATAGCTTTAGGCTCAAATTGCCACTGTGACGGCTGAGCGAGATCAAGTGAGAGCAAGTCTTGACCTTGACAGTTGAGAGAGATTAGGCTATCTAGCAGTGGGAGGTTGCAGAGCTATAGGCAACGTCAGAGATGAACTGGAGATAGCAACTAGAGAGTATGGTTGCATCCTCCTCTAGGAGCACAGTGTCCATGAGAGAATACAAGGACATGGTCCGAGAGGCAGATTATTAAAGACTACACTACTATCAGGTCATACCCAAACCAACCCAGGTCCCAGAATTTTCACAAAGGACAGACTACAGAGCCCTAGAGGATCATGGGGAGAGGATGCTTAGGGATGGGAGCAGCCAATAGTGATAGCTCCTCCTTTTATCATAGACATGATTCTTTTTTTGATTCACAGGCTCATTTTTTATAGCCCAGTGAGCGATTGTACTATATTGGAATACACACATGATCCCGATTTTGTATCATGACGGTGTATTATTTTGATGATATATGAGATGATTCAATTCGATGTATGATGTGCTCTATTTTATTTATGCATGATGGATGGATGCCTTTACTTCTGTATATGATGCAATGTGGTGCATGTTTCTATATGATGCTTATGATGCAGTGATTTATGGATGCATTTATTTTTCAATACCTGTCTATGTTCTTTTTATGATGATGTATGCAAATTTTATGATATGCAAATGAAAATGATCCTAATGTGCTTAGAATAACAAATCTATATTATGCCCTATGTGATGATGCAAATGTGATGTTTTGTGATGTACCATGATTATGTGATAAGATGCTTTCTTTTTCAGTATCTTTTTTGTTATGATATGTTGATGCAAATACAATGATTATGATATGTAAATGCTTAGACTAACAGGTCTATATTATGCACCTAATGGATGATGATAAAATCTATTAAATACAACCTTTTTATTTTTTATTATCTTTCTTATGCATGATATGGTGACACATTTATGTTAGATATGATGATGTGTATGATATAATGATGCTTATGTTATGACGATATGCAATGATGCATATGTGAACCCCAATCCTAAACCTACACAAACATGAGAAACAAACACACAATTAGATCCATATGAAATTTAGAAATAAGATTCCCCATGAAATTCATCTACAATGCTCAAAATAGGAAAGAAATGAAGAACAAAACATGAAAATCTATTGAATCCTATTTAAACATGAAAACTCTCAATCCCATGGGGGAATTGGTGCCAATTTGATGTGGAAATTGGCCCTTTCCCAACTCCTTTGCAATCTTTGTGATGATTTGATGAAGGTTGATCCACTTGATGAAGAACAATGAGATCCTTGATGAAATCTACAATAACCTAACTAAGATGATGACAAAATGCTATGAAGATGGATAAAATTAGCTCTCAATGTGAGAAGAGTAACTTTTCTCTAAGTTGTGGATCAAAAATGAGAAGAAAATCCTTCTATTTATAGTAGAACAAGATGGAAGAATAGACAAAATGGAGGAATGTGGGATCATTCAACATCCAATGGGCAAGTGCCACTTGTCAATATGTGAATGGACGAAGCTTGAGCACATTTTGATGAATGTGCACAATAAATAATATTAGGTGGAATTTGAAATTAGTGAAATGACAAGTTGGAGAGAGAGGAAAATGGAGTTATGTCCACTTGGCTCAAGGAAAAAGGACATGTAAGATGAATTAAATGCCTTGTTGGAAGGACACATCCCTTTTGGAGGGATTTTCAAACTTGGAGAATATTCCAATATTGATGCCTTTTTGAAAGAAATTAGAGATTTAATAAATCAATTAAAATAATTTATTGAGCAAGTTGCATTATCTAGAGGACGGGACATGGATTAGAGTTAGCATTAATTAGGATTTGATTAATTAAGAAGAGGTTAATTGATTTGACAATTTTGACTTAGATTTTAGGATTGAAATAAATCAAAGTTGAGAGGAATAATGATTTAGACTTAATTAAATAAAGATTTTGATTTATTTGATTAAAAGGGGATGATGTTAGATAAAATCAAATAAATGTTAATTTATTTAATTTAATAGAATGAATTTAGAGATTTAATTAAACAAAATGAATTATCTAATTAAAAGAGGGACTATAGAATTAATTAATCAACATGGTTTATTTAATTAATGAGAGATGATGACTTAATCAAATAAAATTAATTTATTTAATTAAGAGAGGAATTTGATGATTTTAATCAAATAAGGGTTATTTGATTAAATGATTAGAAAAGAGAGTTGATTTAGGGTGAAGTGATGTTATTTAAATTAGGATCATGTGTATAGCATCAATCAGTACATTTTATGTGTCTACAAGGGGATTGGGAAAGGTCGTCATTTCACATCAACACGACACCAATTCCACAATGGGATAAGTTTCAAATAGATTAGAGTAGATGTTTTTATAAGCTTCCATAATTTAGTATGTTAGGTTTTTGATAAATTATTAGTTTCAATTTCATTTGAATGATCTTGTTGAGATTTGAGTACTAGTAGTTTCGTTATGCTTTGATTCTTCATGGATCAAGTGTAATTCAGCCAACACTAATATCCTCGTCTCACATTCTGCTTCTAGAAGGAGGGAAAACTAATAATCTAACTATTTTTTAGCTCTAATCACATTTTATGTTGTTTTGCAGGTTGCAGCGATGCCCAAATTACAAATAGCGATACTATTTCAATAGTGTCGCCATATAGTGATGCCCTAACAATTTGAGACACTGACACTAAATTAATGCTCCAACGATGATTTAAATATGGCAACGCATATTTAATCTAGAGGTATCAAAAATTTTAAATGGTGATGCCCACATTCACCAGTCTGACACTTTCAAATTCCAAACTCTGACACTACTATTAACGATGACACTGATCAAAATACCGACACTATCATGCTCACTGTCCCTACTACATAGCGACACCCATTTTCACTACAGCGATGCCCAAACTTCAGATTGTGATGCTATCATGTTCAGTGATGCCCTACTAGGGTAAGAAATTTTATGTTTGTTTTTTTGACATGTGACTTAATTTCTTAGATTTATCTAATCACTGATACATGCCTAACTATGTTCTAGTTGCTAGACTAACAGGGTTTTGTAATTTTTAAAGACATCAAGCGAAAGTGAAGAAATTCTCTTCTATCTTAAATTTTATAATTGTAACAAGTGTTTGATGCTTTGGGGCAATTATAACCCAATTTCATGCTTTTTACTTTCTACTTTAGGAAACACACTAGAGTTCAATTAGGTTTAAAATGAATGCTCAAAGTTGGATAAAATTGTACCCTCACCTCATCATTTTACTTTGGGTTTAAAATTGAACAAGGCAAATTTTATCTTTCAATTGGTGCTTAAAATGAACTCATCATTGCTTTAAAGTGTTAAAATTTACAATTGTTTCCTATGTTTTGTGATTTTCAATGTTGTTAGTGGATGCATATGTAATTCTCTCATGCCATTTGGTGACCTTGAGAAACAGAAACATTCTCTAACACTTTGCAATATCACCTCCATCTTTCAATTCGGTTTAAAATTGAACAATCATGCTAGTATGAGAAAGAGACATTGTGTGTGCTCCCTCCTTATGCTTTATGCGAACTAGGCAGTTGAACTACAAGTGTACTCCCTCACTTTTTTTTATCTTTAGAGGGGCCTGTCTAAGACCAATTCAAAGGAGACTCCAACCGGCTTTTCACTCAGGCCAGTATATAAAGGGATAAGACTAAATTTTCAAGTCATCATGGTATGTAGGCCTTCGTCGTACAGTGTCTTTCAGAATGTGGTACTACTATACAAAGTATTAGATCCCCTAGTAGGATTGATTAAGGCCTTTAGTGGCTTGTTGGACACTCGCAACGTTCCATGTCCTCGATTACCCTTACTACAACCCATTTGTTTAGCAAGCCAAAATCCTAAAATATTTGTTGGTACAAGAACAATCATTCTGAAGCCACCCCATATATGTACTATTCAATTGTAGAAATAGGAAAATTCCTTTTAATCTCTAAATTTTAAGGATTTTCAGATTTTGTGGTCCTGAGAAGTGTGTGTCGTGGAGGGGAGTCAGTGTCACCAAATCTCTAACTTTTTGCATTGTCTAGTGTTTGGAGAAATTCTAGTTGGGACTCAACAAATATGGTCATTTCTAGATCCTAGGGTTGTAAATGATTGTGAGTCAGTTTAACACTTTGCTTGGTTTCAAAACAATCCAAAAAAAAAAATCCACTATCATCCTCAAATTTTCAATCACTTTGGCGTGAATATGGACTTCTTGAGTTAGCCTTGATATTACTGCTTGTCCTAAGGATTTATCCTTAGAAATTTCTAAATATCTTGGCATTAATCTCAAACCCATATTTTCCCAAAGATAACATAGGAAATTATGGCTTTGACCCCATGATTTTCACAAAATGGACAATGTGAAAGCTATGACATTTTGGACATAAACATCTAGTTTGGAAACATAATCAAGACAAGTGTTTGTGGTAAAATCAATTCACTTAAGTAAAGATAAATTGACAAATGAACCCCACATGACTATTTGGAGACTGATTGCTCTTGTTGAACAACCTGATATTCTAGGTGCCATAATTCATCCAAACTTTGAACTCATAAATGGTGAACAAACCAATCTTATTAGTAGTTTGAGAAGCTTCACTTTTGAAAACAAAGAAACAAACACATAGTGGAGAAACACAACAACCATTTTAGACGAAGAAGAGGAACAAGATGATATTAAGGCTGGAAGGCCCACATTACCACCTCCCACATGGAAATAAATATCTTCCTTTCTTCCATAAACTTGAACTATTTTCACATTATCTCACAAAAAAATAGGATCCCTAAGCTAAGGTCTACAGGTCTTCATTTTATACTTAGGCACTCACTTCCAAAGCTCTCAAGAAACACCTTTTAGCACTTCACAGAAATAGAGATAGGTTGGTAGCAAACTTTTATAGATGTGCTTCATGGATAGTATAGAATTATATGCATTCTTTTGGAGTCAACATCCTGACCTTTTTACATGATACCAAAATTTCATAAATGATTCATAAAATAGTCAAAATATGTAGGGTAAAATCTCCAATCTGTGATTTCAGACATAGGAATCATAAAACAAGGTATGGTCAAAAGTGGACTTCAATATTTTACCATATTCATTACACTTTGATGAGAAAATTTTACACACGAGCTAGGAGAGACCAAACAAGTTTGAACATTCCCATTTGTCCTCTCATTTTCTAGGACTTGAATATTTTAGAGGTCTAGCATCATTCTCACTACCTTGATCTTGTCAAAACAAAGGTTCACTTTACTAAATTATCTCGCACAAAGTAAGGATCCCCAAACAAAGGTCAACTAGTCGTCACTTTAAACTTAGACATCTTAGTGCAAAGCAATCAACTATCACATTGAGGCACTCTATGAGAATAGAAACAAGTTGTTGATAAAATTGTATGAACGCACACTAAGAAAATATCTAGACATGTACATGTTCTTTATGAGCCAAAACCCTCATCTTTTTGAGGATCAATAAACTTTTCTAAATCATTGGGTCTTTAGGATTTGAATTTTTTAGAGGTCTAGCATCATTCTCACTACCTTGGTCTTGTCAAAACAAAAAGATTCACTTTAGGTCAACATTGGGTCAAACATCTCACTCACCCTTCATCAAATTTCACCTCCCATCTCATCTACCTTCGCAAAATTTTGGACTTAAGTATCAAATCAAACCACACCAATTGCTAACCTAGCTACTTTTTTATGTGAAATGTATCCTTTTCCATGCACTTATCTAATTTAGTTATTATTTTTGAACTAGCTCATCTTGAAGGTCACAAGTCTACCCTAAATATTTCTAAGTTCATTAACATCTTTTATCCCAACATCAAACATCAAACTTAAGTCAAAAGTGTTGTCCTAAAATGTTTGCAAAGGTCACTTCCCACATCACCCATCTTTTCATCCCCCACTATCACAATTGCTCCCAAAAGACTTAGAGCATCCCGTTTACCTAGATTTGAGTCAACTAGAGAGTTCAAACATTACAAAACTCAACACAACTCTCCCACAGGTGACACAAAATTTAACAACACAAGAGAATCATGGAGAAAACTAAAGTTACATTTACCTCAAGTGATCCAAATCCTTTAGAATTTGATCCTAGAAGTCATGTTACCCTATCACAACAACCTTGATCACGATCAGGACCATATGAGATCGAAGATGTCACAAATAACCCCTTTGAACTCACTAGGGAGGAAATTATGGAACACCAAGCCTTAGAAAATATAGCTCCTACCTCCCCAAAATTTGTGGCACAAAATTTAACACAAGCCTTCATCACTCCATCACAAGGCCTAAATAATACCTATATTTTGAATCTTGCAACAATCCTTGCTAAAAAATTTGGACATGAACTTTCATTTGAAAACGGTACACTTGTGCGAACACTTGAAACTAATCTTCCACCCCCAACAACTACTTAGACACCAAACTTTGGTACTCCTCCTGTTCCTAAAGATCCTAAACAAATATACACACCTCTTGATCTTCATTACTCAACCATGACTTAAACATATCAAGGGCACCCTTCTTCATTTGTATCCATGAGTTCCACAAGTGCTCTGACCATTACCCAAAGCAGTGTGGCTAGAGTATCTAAAAATAGCACTCAAGGGCATACCACTATTGTACCATAGAGTCAACCCTTGAAGCGAATAGGGACATCTTTACGTAATCCTCCAATGGGTTCATCTATACCCTTGGTTTCACAAAACACATCCACCATCAATCCACCTCAAAACAATCCCTTGATTACAAGATCGATAAATCTAGGAATTACCTTGATCACCAATCCCTTGTTTACATCTTTAGCACAAGGCAATCCAAAAAATATAGGACAAGGCAAACTTTTCAATCAATGGACTCAAGGTCCTAGTGTGTCATTTCCACGCAAAATTTAATGACATCATCCTCATATTTTCCTATAGTTCCCTTTACTATGCCAAATAAATCAGGACCTCAAATATACATTCCTCCACCTCATTCTACCATCTTACAAGGAATGTTAAACCAATAGAATCTTCCACCTCTCACCAACAATTTGTTGCCCACTCAAAACATCAATATCCACAATCCATCACTGATTTCCCAACAAACACCTGATCCCACACTGCAAGCACATGCCTTAGCTTTACAGCAAGCACAACAAGCTTATCAGCAAGTCGTTCAACAACAAAAACAATAGCAAGTAGCCTTAACAACTCAATAGGCATACTTATCTCAATAGCAATAGCAAGCTCAACAAACAACCCTAGCATAACAACATCAAGCTCAAAAAGTAGCCTTAGCACAACAACAACAATAGAAAGCACAACAAGTAGCCTAGCAACACGACAATTCACACAACAAGCAACTTTATTAGCACAACAATAATAGCAGGCCCAACAACAAGCCCTAGTGGTGCAACAACAACAACAAACTCAATAGCAAGCTTTACTAGCTCAACAATATGCCCAACAATAGCAACAAGGCTCCTATTATCCTCATTTGAACATCATCAAGACAAATGCATTAGGAACATATCCATCACTTTCTCAAAATATTACACCATCATACACCCCATATAACTCATCTGTCATCCCACCATATGTTCCTCCACCCAACCCACAAGATGATCCAGCATCATAGTTGAAGGAACTCTCACAAGAAATTCAAGACCTTCGTATGAGAAAGACAAAGAAACCTCATACACAGAACTTGTGTCCTTACCCATTTGACCAAAACATAGCAATGATACCATTCCCTCCTAGTTTTTAAATCCCCAAATTTGAAAAATACAAAGGGAGAGGAAGTCCTATAGACCATATCAAAGAATTTAATGTCATGTGCAAGGAGGTAGCTTACAATGATTCATATCTAATGCGCCTCTTCCCTCAAAGTTTAACAGGTCATGCTATGGATTGGTTTTCTCATTTTCCGCCTGGTATCAAAACCTTTCAAGAATTCACTAATAAATTCATTGATCACTTCTCCTTCAATCTTGACATGGATGCTAGTCTAGAATAATTGTACACTATTAAACAAAATCAAGGAGAAACTTTCACAAATTTCTTACAATGATGGTGACAAAGAGCTAGTAAAATCAAGTGGCCTCTTCTTGATGAACAACAAGTAGGAATCATTATAGCCAATTTGGATCCAAATTTTTCATTCCACTTGAAAATACAATGCATCACGTCATGCATCAAGCTTGTCCCTAGAGCCCTTAACATTGAAAGATCCCTAATCTCACAAGGAAATACTCAGGCTTACAAAGACAACAGTCCTTCAACTAGTCCAAATGAGAAACCTCGTGTATGGGAAAAGAACAAAAATGTAACAAATGACGGATTAGTAGACGCTAAGGTCATACTAAGTGCTCCTACAACCAATAACAATCAAGTTGCTAACATCCATCTGACTGTACAACAAATGGTATCACCTCAAAACAATCAGATCAGTAACACCAACTTGCAACAAAGGCAGACTGGTAACAGGAACAACTATCCCAAATGCAAGTACACATAGTTATCAAAACCCATTGAGACGATCATGAAAAAATTGGTAGAGTCAAATCTAATAACACTTCCTAACTTTGAAAACTACCAAGAACCACAAGAGAAGCCATCTTGGTACAATGAGCATGATCTTTGTGACATTCATAAAATCAAAGGGCACAAAACAACAAACTACATGAAACTCAAGAATATCATCCAAGATCTCATAGAAAGCGATACCATATTTGTTGAGGCACCAGCTGTGAACTAGGATCTCAAGATATACAAGACCCCTATCGAATTATAACAAAGCAAACAATAGTGGAAAAGCTAAGGATTACACCAATGTACATATACCTATTCCAATGTAGTTGCCTCCTACGATAGCGTTAACATTGTTATCACCATCAAAGCAACTAGTATAGAATGTGGATTCACTACATGACTTGGAAAAATAACCATTCAAGGAGTCCCATCTACATCTAGGACAGCCTACTTTTCCCACGTCTAATCCTGTTGTGTAGTTTTCAAACACACGCCCCGCTGAAAGCAGGGATCCCCTTTCGCTTTCATTTTGGGTGTTTTGGCCCTTTGATTTTGAGGATTTGGTTTCCCTGTCATGTGCCTAAATGATTATCCTGCTCATGAAAATACCCTTTCGAGGAAATACTTTGAAAATATTGTGTTTTGGGACATATTTTAGGTTTTTCTCTATTTTCAGGAAATTCCCTCTAGGAAAAATTCCCCGAATGCCTTGAAAACCTGAATAGGCTGCTTTGCATTATTTTTAGAAATTCCAAGACTTCACAAAATTCTGTCTGGTTTGGATTTTCTCAAAATTTCGTCATGCCTTTGGATTCCCAAGCCTACTGTCTTTTCGTCTCATTTATACCTCTTGTATGATTCGACAACTTGCTTTATTGGATTTAAATGAGATTTATGCTCGAATTTGAGTCATTTTCTTTGATTTAAGAATTTGAGAAGACTTGATTTCAAGTTTCTTTTGTTGAGTCTCACATTTGAGTTATAATTATTTGCTTTAATTGGATTGTTCTAGTGGTTGCATGTGTTTGCTTAGACTCCAGGGTTTCTTGCCAGCTACTGCTATTTTGATTTCTTGATTTGCATGGTATGTACATGTTTCCTTGTCTTTTAATAAATGAATTGAATTGCTTCATGGTTTCTTTGTGTATGCTTTGAGTCAAAATTTTAATGTGGTAGAGTTCGGTAGCAAAGCTAGGGTTTCCAGTTTTGGTTTGACGATCTTCCTTGTAGCTTGCATTACTTTTCTTCTGCTTCATTAAGCTTTAATGTGATCAATTGTTGCTATGTTCTATTTCATGCTTAATGGACTAAGTCATAGTTTGACCTAGAAAATCCCCAACCATTGATAAAATCACGTCCTAGGTGAATTGAAACTTGTTGTCCATTGTCTACTGATAATCACCTTATCTTACCTAGGTTGTGGGAGAAGTTGTATGAAGGATAGTAGAGATGAAAAGTTGAGTCGCATCCAAACTGTGCGTTCATGGCAGCCTCTTAGGTTTCCCCTTTGAAATCGTCACTCTCATTGCTTGAGGTCACATTTGAATGAATTTGAAACCGAGTCTCTCCATTTGAAATCGAAACAAATCAAATCCAAGACTGAATCCCCAACTTCCTAATTATTTAATTGATTTGGGTGAAATTCTGACAGAGTCAAAGATTTTAGATTTTCAGACATCTCGCAGATTTCCTTTACTTTAGGAATTCCCCAATTTTCATCACTTTATCGATTTCCCGAAGATATGCTTAAAACATGAAAATTATGTTGCTTTCATGAAATTTTTTTTCCTCTGGATTTTACTAAAACTTCTTTGGCCCTTCATTTTCCCAAAAAATTTGAACTCTCACCATTTTCGCAAATTTTCGTCCTTGATAGAATTTTCCAAAAATCTTGTTGAAAATAAAGGATTGTGGGGTATCATGAGCTATTAGCCAATGATTGTGCATCATGTAATTATTTTAAGTTATTTAAATTTGTATCATGATGTTTCTTAACTGATGATGGTTGATTAAATGATTGTTGGAAGTTTTTTGTGCTTGTCTCACTGAATTTCATCTGGCCTAGAATTTTGCAAAATTCCTCTTTGGCCTGAATTCCGCGAGAGGACTAAAATTTTCAACTTTGAAAAAATTAATATTTGTGAGATTCTAGGGGATTTTTTTCATCATGGAACTTGTCTTAAGGATGAATATGTAATTTTATGATGGAATAACTTGAATTTCATGCTGTGGTGGATCTTTATTAT
Source organism: Sequoia sempervirens (assembly GCA_007258455.2). Taxonomy (NCBI): domain Eukaryota; kingdom Viridiplantae; phylum Streptophyta; class Pinopsida; order Cupressales; family Cupressaceae; genus Sequoia; species Sequoia sempervirens. Next base: position 5,360 of record VDFB02305426.1, on the reverse strand, counting down.
GGTCTTTTTGTTGAACGCAGGCTAAATCAAGCTAGACCATTGTTGGAAGGACCAAGGGAAAGGTAATGGATCCAAGTGTTAAAGGGTTTTCTATCTCTAAGGAAGAAAGGATCAAAATGGATATAAAGAGTAGGATCTGAGAGAGCAAGTTGACTTCCATCTAGTCAGAGGTCACTGATACAAATGTTGGTCTATGGCATTATGAGGAATTCAAGGCAAGGATGGCAACATAGAACCTTCCTCTATTGGCTAGAAGGATATTGGAATCAGGATTGGCCCATGTAGCTGGATTCCCTCCTACAGTCCAATGTTAGGAGTTGGTGCTTGAATGTGCCAAACATTAACACAAGGTCACACAAAGGATAGTTGTTCCTGAAGGAAGAATAGCAGAAAATCTTAACCCTGTGTCTATAGCCCAGACCTTTGACATGCTCGATAGGTCTCATGTGGTGGGTTTTGATATGGACATAGAAAAGAAGTATTATGATGAAGACATCATCAAATCATAGCAGGTCGTCAATTCCTGGTTAGAGAAACCCAAGTCTCACTTCTCCAAGCTGCCCAAGCAACTATTAAGAGCTAAGTTCAAAAAGTAATACTATGATTCTATCACACTCCTTAGTAGAGGGGTGGGATTGAAGAGTGTGGGAGTATTTGAAAACTAGATGTTCCATGTCATTGTGAGGATGGAGTATAATATTGACAACCATTGGGTAGGCATTATAAGTGCAATGATGTATGAACAAATGTGTAATGTCCTACAAACAAAGACCTTCACAATGACCTCTTACTTGGTCTATGCACTTGCAAGGTTCCATCCATACAAGGGGCTAAGCACAAGGAGTGTGTTTGGGTAGGATGTGATTTATGAGGTGCACCCACAATTGCACCTAGGTAGTACAAGTTATAGGAGGGTGAATGACACATTCACCATGTACATCACTAGGCTATTACAGGGTGTAGAGCATGTTTGGATCTTAGATAATGCAAAGGAACTAATCAAGAGGTTTGGAGCTTGGTTTATCTAATTCCCTACCTTTTCATACATCAGAATAGATGGTTATCAGAGGGCTCCATATAGACTCCCTGGATATCTCATAGATCACATTATACTTCTAGAAGTCACAAGACAAATCTATGATTTTTATGCAATTGTCAAGCAGGACAAACATAAGACTAGATTTGGTGGTGATTTTCCTTTGAGAATAAGCAGTAATGAAGCCTACCCTTCTATCAATTCAACCCATGCTTTTGAGGAAGAAATGAGCACTCTGGGTTTCTCTTTCCATTCTAAGAGACCCAGATTTGATAGGACTGGTGAGGCACAAAAGAGGGCCAACAGGGAATACAGCCATAAGGATGATGTAGAAGATTATTGGGATAATAGCAAGGATGAATTTGAAATTAGGAAAAAGAATTTATCCAGATTTCTAGTGAATTTGGTCTCGCTATACAACATAAAGCCCATTCTTGATCAGATTGAAGATGACGGAGATTTGATTTAGGGCCATGATTATGAAGTTGTGAAGGATAAATCAGTTGGAGAGATAGACTGGTTGGAGGAAGAGAAGACAAAATTAGAGTAGATCATGACTCTAGTGATCAAGTACACTAAGTTGTGGGTCAAGCACAAGATTTGGGAGTTAGAGAGTACAAGTGTGCAATGCACCTATGATCTAATGGGAGACTTGGAGTCTCATTCCACTTCTAAAGATTCAACTGAGCAAGACCCTAAGGGTAAGGCTAAGGTGAGTTGTCCTTTCAATATAAGGATTAAGGATGCTCAAGCAGAAGAAGCAGGATAAGGAGAGAAGCAAAGAAAGCCTATTGCTAAGAAAAGAAAACATATTTCAAAGACAAAGAAATCTGTAAAGGAAGAAGTTGAGAAAGAGGGAAACGAAGGTGGTGCTTTCGTGCCTAAGACAAGAAGAATAGTGAGACTGTCTCAGAAGAAGAATGAATCTTCTAAGGCATGGGATGAAGCTGACCCACCAGTAGTGAGTGTGGAAATTTTGGGAGAGAAGACACAGGTGTACACAAGAAGATCAAGAACTCCCTCTCCCAAGGATGGTGTGCCAAAGAGAAGTACTCCCTCAACTATTCCTATCACTGAGCATGATAATGTCCCTCCTCATGAAACTCATAATGTACCAAGTGAATCCAAGAATGTAAAGAATCACCAAGATCAAGGAGAAGAAGAATTTTTAGAAGGTGAACTCTATAGTATAGAGGTAGAAATAGAGAAAATATTTTAGTCTCCTCTGGTGACTTATGAGGATTCACCTGTAGGAAATGAAGAAGATAGGCCTCCATAGAGAGAGGAAATTCTAATCAAGACTCCTTCACTAGTGCATGAAGAAGAAGAACATGATAAGGGAAGTGAAGATAAGACTGAAGAGATTCCTGAAAATAAAAATCTGAATAAGGATTTCTCCAAGATTCAATAGGATGCGGTTGGACAAGGTAATGTACAGTCAAATTCCATTGTTCCCAATTGGCTAGAAAAGGAGTTAAAGAGTAAAAAAATTATGGTAGATGATACTCCTCCCAACTAGGATGAATTACTGGAAAACATAGGAAAGAGAAAAGTGAAGAAGAAAGCCAAGGTTATCTCCAGGATTGAGAGAGATGAAGCTAATAACAGGGTGATTCACATTGCCACTCCTCTACCAGATAAGAATAAAGATAAAGTGATTGGTAGATATTACAGTGTAAAAACTATTAGCTTGGGACCCACCTCCATGAACCCACCTCCATGATGCAGGAGGTTGAAGAGTTTGAAGGCTCCAATGCTGCTTTTTTTAGCAGATTAAAGAAAGAAGTGCAAACTAAGCAGGATTTGAAGAAGGAGAATGATAAACTTAAGAGGTATCTATAGGAGTTGGTGAAACCCTTGCAATCCATCAACTCCTCATCATCTGCTACAAGTTTTCTACCACAGGAGACAATAACTGAGTTAGAGAAGATGAAAACCAATACACATGCCACAATGAACTAGTTGCAGGGAGTGGAAACTAAAGGAGATAATGCCATCAAAGATATCCTTTCAACCAATGAAATGTTATGAGATTAATAGAGTTTTTAAAGAATGTACTAGCTCAGGATAAGGAGGATGTAGATCTCTTGTTGTAGAAGACTAAGACGACCATGGAATACATTGAAGACAAACTAGTAAGTGATGGAATTCTTCCTTCTAAAATTTCAGAACCCTGGGAATGGTACAAAGTTTTGCAAATAAGGTAAATGGTTTTGAAGAAAGTGCATAAGCAAGGGAATAAAATTGAGGATACCTTGACTAAGATCTACAACAAGTGATTTTCCTTCTTCAAAGTTATGAAAGGAAGAAAAAGGTTTGCACCAAAACATCTAAACTTGGAGAAATTGAGAAAATGGTGGTGTGATTTATATTCTCTAGTCAATGATTACCTAGTCACTGAACACCAGTTAGATGATGCAGCCACATACATTGCAGTAATGGATAAGTATCAAACCATGAAGGTAGATTTAGATAAGGTCGTAAAGAAGTCAAGAGAGGACATTAAGTCCATTGAAAGGAAAATTAAAGTGTTAGTTATTCCACCAATAGCCGACTTGGAGAAGATATTTTTGATGGTGTAGAATAAAATGGAGTGAGATAAGGACAAAGGGGAGAATAGCTAATACAATTCCTCATTGGAATTTGTGCTTCCCCATTATTTCTCTTTATCCTTCACATGCATTGGACTGAGCCATGTTGGAGATCCCAGGCCGACCTGGATGGAGCACATGCATTTAATGCATGCTTTACTTTATTTTGAATTCTTCTTGGCTCACTTGTTTTAGGGGCCAATTGTTTTGTATCCCCATTTGGGCCAACATAAGATGCAATCTCTATAAATAGGGTTAGTGCCTCATTTGAAATGGCTAGATAGTATTACATTGGAACGAATCTAGTATTAGTGTAAGAAGTTAGTAGTCAGGATTGTTTTCAAGCAAGTGTTATAATAGGAGACTATAATTGTTGCTACTTTGGATGATTTAATGCAAGTAAAGACATTGTGATTTGGTGCCCTTCTTGTGTTAATTTTATCTGGCATGGTTCTTGTGATTCTATCTTTTGAAATTTCTTAAGTTTATTTTGATATATGTTAGATTTAATGTTAGATGACTTAATGGTTTTTATGATTGATGCTTGAAGTGTTGCAGCAATCTCTAGTCCATCCTTTTTACAACTAGTTGATTGTTAGTTGCTTTGCAAAGTTAGCCTAGCCTTCGATATTCATTGTGCTTAGTTTAGTTGTGAATTTTTTTCATGTCAATTGCAATAGGTTTGTTTGGATAAATTTTCATGACTTGAAAATCTTTTCTACCTTATAAGATTGCACTATTTCTATAAGATTGCATATTTATCTAGGTCAAGTAGGAATTAGTTTCTGAGGGATTGGTCCATTTGAGGTATTTTATCATTTGCACTATTAATCTTAGAATTAGTATCAATCTTAGAAATCTCTCTAAACACTTATCTTTTTATATTTCTTTCATTATCTGAGTTAGATTTAAGATTTGAAGTATCACCATATTGCTAGATCTGATAAATTTGAAGATTTAGTATTTGCTTGTACTAAGGTCCCTTTGTGATTACCAACATTTTCAAATATTATCTAAGTTGTTTATGCATTGTCAAGACCTGACATAGAGACCTTGGGGTTATCTCTTGAGGCTTGCTAATAGAGATTTACCTTTCAAGAGAGATAGGATTTCCATATTCTGTCTGAGTTGTTCTTGTGCAGAAAACACCATCAACAAATCCTAGCAAGTACAATCTTCTAGATCAACTTAAACAGACCCCCGCATATATATCAATCTTAGAACTCTTAAGCTTATCTCTTGCACATAGGGAAATACTGGAAAAATCTGTGTCTGAGTTGTCAATTCCTAAGAACATTGATATCAATCAACTTAAAGCTATGGTAGGGCATATCGCCAACCATCTTCTCACCTTCTCCAGGAAAGATCTACTATGAAAACCATCTCATAACCATGCTTTACACCTTGAGGTTTTAATTCATAAAAACAAGCTCAAAGAGTCTTGGTAGATGGAGGTGTTGGTTTGAACATTTGTACCCTACAGTTGATCAAGAATTTAGGCTATTCAAAAGATACTATTGAGAAGACAAAAAGTACTACCATCGGGGCATATGACAATCAAGAACGGGTATCACAAGGAATCATTGTGCTACCCATCCAAGTGGGACCTCTTGTTGTAGAAACTACATGCCAAGTGCTTGCTCTTGATCTTCCCTATAACATACTTCTCAGTCGACCATGGATCCTTGCTCTAAAATTTGTAGCTTCAACTTATCATCAATGTGTGAAGTTTC
>VDFB02305425.1:0-18380 GCA_007258455.2 Sequoia sempervirens | reverse complement strand
GGTATAGTTCCTATCAAGATCCTACACATACCCAGGTATAGTTCCATTGAAGCATAAAAAACTCATTTAACATACTCAAATATAGAGACCTTCTTCTCACAACATCTAGAAGTCATAAGCATTTAGGCTCATACTTAGATCTCCAAACTTGATCACATTCACATATTTTTCATAGCACATACTCTTTCTCAACATATCCAACAACTCACCTTGCATTTATATCATTTGTGACCTAAAACAATCTCAATTAGGTCAGCCTTAATGAAACATATGCACCTCAAACATTCAACACCAAATAGGCTTGAAACAAACACTTCTGTAATGGAAATAAGTGAAGGAAGACCATGTCATAGGTTAGATAAGACCCAAATCTATATCAACACTCTTCTCAACATTTCCAAAAACAATAATCATCCTCCAAAATTAGTGCTAGCATGCTAGGTTGGCCAAACTTGCACTAACACTAACAAGCAACCACAAACATGCCTCTCTAGGTCTACAAACATCTCATGGGCAACAAAAAAATAATCCACAACATCCAATAATATTCCACATCATTAGAATAGTCAACACTACTGCCACAACCACTTGAAATTGAATAACACTTTCATTTTGTGAAACCAGACACACTAGCACAAACATACCACTTACCAACCAACCTTGTGAAATACCTCAACACCTAAAGCCTCAAGGAAAGGTAGATAAAAATTATGAGAGCATCCTTTGATCTACAAGATAAGAACCTTTAACATAGAGAAATGTGAAGTAATCTCACTTCTCTAGACACCCTATATCACAGATAAAGATACTATCAAACACATCTTTCAATGTTTTATGATATATAACCTAAAACTTTGAATATAACACCACTAAAAACCTTTGATCATCCCATACAAACCATAAAATCATGTCTTCAACCATGAAGAAATGTGGAGAAAAACACTTAACACACATCTGTCACATTGCACTCTCTTTTATTCAAATTTTCTCAAAAGAGCTTGGAAACCAAGTGAACCAACTACCATTTCAACTCTTATTCGTCACATAAATAAATGAAAACATTAATTATATCACCAAAACATGGTGTAACACTCTCCAACATTAGCAATATCATCAACACCACTAGGCTCCAACATTCTTTACAACTATACAAGCACACTCTAAGGAGTTGACATCAATAACAACACCCAAACAACTCAAGCTTCCAACATAATACAAAAATAAATCACTAGGGGATTGGCTCTCCATTTTGGAATAGATCTAGTTATCAAAACCCTAGTTCAATTATGCTCAATGTTGACTCAAGAGAAAAGGAGATAATCTTAGTTATCTTAATTAGATCTAGTCACTTTTCCCACTAATAATTTTGGTGAACAAAATATATCTTACACTTAGAATTTTTTTTATTTTCGTAGCATAAAATTTCTAAAAATTGATTCAAAACCTAGGTTATTTAAAAATATTTTTGATTATTTACATTTATTTTCAAAAAATATCCATTTTCATTAGTTCATCATAAAAATTAAAAAATAATTTGTTTTTTGCTTAATTCTTTTAGATCTAATTTTCCTTATTTAGGGTTTATATTTGAGCTATTTTCATTGAGAAAATTAATTAAAAAATAATTCTACCATTTATGCATGTATATTTTAGTGAAAAACATTGAAAAAGTGAAAAAAATGCATAGAATTTTTCATTTCAATAGATCAAAAGCATTAATTTTCTATATATTTTGGAAAAATCATTCAATTATAGTCTTCAATTTATGAAAATTATCATTTCAACGTATTCAATTGTGCTAAAAAATTCAAAATTGCATGCATGTAGGTGATTCATATAGAAAAAATAGGTTTTGGAGCATTTCTAGAAATTTGTTCACTTCCAGACCTGAAGCTCTAAAAGACAAGACCCTTAGACATTGCTAATTATTTTTAGATTTTTTTTTCAAAATTACCTATATTTTATAGGGCGTACTTATGCCATAGACTAGCTAGTTTAGGGTGAAATTGGTTGTGCACATCCCTATTTGTGGTCTCTATTTAGATTTAGTTCCTATTTTTTGTAGTTTTTCCTAAAAAATTTAGGTTTTGTTGTGTATTGCAAATTTTCCCTAACTTACCTAATTTAGTGCAATACCCTCTATAAAAAGGAGAGCTATAACAAAAAAAATTATTTCCAAAAGTCTAGTTTTGGTATAACAAAATATGGCTTGTCTAAAAAAATCAAGTCATTGTCCCAAACCCAATTATATACCATCAAAAGTGATAAATGTCAACCTTCAATCATATTTTTTGATTTTAATTCCCAACTTGATCTCAAATATAACCTATCAATTAGCCACTTTCAATGATTGTTTACCTTGATGGATCGGCCAACGAATAGGTGAAAGTTACAATAACACTCCCTCTACACATCAAGTTTTGCAAAACCTGGGAGGGTGATCCTAGACAATATTCATCAATATCCCATTCTAATTATTACAAATATTGTGTCAAGCATATGTTTTCTATGCAAATTTTCTTGAGGCTCAGGAAAATAAGATCTGGCTTAAATCATTCAAGCATTTCACATTTTCAATACTATAGAACAAGATAAGAACTCATTTCCAACATACATTTTCAATAAAAAATAAAGATTGAAAGTATTTTAGAGTGTTTGATCTTGGGACTATAATTCACAAACAAAGGCAAGAGATCGATACTTTATCCTAGGGACACAAAGTCAGAACTAGTGCAATTGGGGTTCCACAATAGCATTTCACCTATACATTTAAAGCTTCAAAATGCTTCCTTACAATACTATGCTCAGTATTCCTCACCAACTCTACTTATCAAATCTTGGTATTCACTCACACAAACCGATGTTCTCAATAAAGCATGTAACCTATTCTTTCACTAAGAGCCTCAATTAGAAACATACATCCTTAGACACAACCATGGAGACAAATTGAAAGATCCTTGATATATTCATTCATAATTTATGTAAACCATACATCAAGAGACAATTGGCCTTTGAGTTTTTCCATTGAATTCCACAAAATGCTAGTACTATTATGCAACACTACCAATTACAAGACTCAAACACCAAAATCCTAGAATGACCTCGACTTCATTTTTTGCAGTTCATTACAAAATTCACCAAAAGATCTATATAGAAGGTCATCAATTCTATTTTATAGAATAGGGGAGAAACAATCTTTGAGCCTCTAACACTATTCAATTCATTTTTTAGTTACAACATTTAAAACTGTAACTATGCATGATGGAGAATTTTAGAGGATAGAACCATCATCACTTAGTTGTAGAAGCATGTTCCCATGTCTCCAAGAAAATCAACAATAAAAGAGGTAGTTACATTCAGAAAACAAAACATTTCATTCATCCACAACTCCATTTCTCTAAACATCTTCATGTTGTGCCATAATTGTTAGCTAGCCTTTCTTGTTTGAATTTTGAACATTGAATTGAAAGTATATGGCTGAGATATAGACCCCAATAAAACTTTAAAATGTGACCATTGATCACCATGAGGTTCTTGGTCAATGAATATCACATGGCCTTAATACATCGTTCCTTCCTTCTATCATAAGAAACATAAAATCATGATGGCTTATGCCCATGCGATAAACTAATCTCTATGGGTATGTGCAGGATCATGATGGGCCAAAAGGTGGCAATATGATGGGTATGTGGCTGATGACCTTTTTTTTACCAAAAATTGATGAAATGAAAAGTATTTTTAAAGGAGATTCTCAGCTTTTCACCAATATAAATTATGCCTTACTTTGAATTTAATAAGTAATTATTATCCATTTTCTATTTGAATTGTGACTAAAGTCATGCTTGATAGGCTGATTGAAAAACATCTATAGCTTTCAAACGGTATCATATTTTTTGAATCCAAAACATACATCACATTCTATGCTTTGCATACTATAGAATTAAAAAAAGAAAAAATGAATTTCATAAAGTTTTGACCAAGTTAAGGTGGTTAGACAAACGAGTTTTTATATTTTTAAAAGTTGTAATAAAAAAATCATAATTAATTATTTATTTTGAAAAAATTACAAAAATATGCATCACATTGGGATATGGGTCCTCTAATTATATCTAAAATCTTATAAAAATATTATCATTTTATTGTGGTTAGGTGGTTAGGCAGACACCTACTTCTTATTTTTTCTCTGTAATTTAGGCTCTACATTCAAATTTCAAATTTTCATCAAATTATTTTATTTTTTAGTCCTAGTAGTTTAGAAACTACATTCAATTTTCTACAGTTTATATTCTTACATATTTTTGAAATAATATAGATAACTTATTCAAATTTGTACGTCAAGTTGCCTAACTCTAATTTTTTTAAATGTTTTGCCACTTAAGGGCCTGTTTTTTCCATGATGATCCTGCACATACCCCTATCCTCAAAATATTCACTTGGTATTAGTCTCCATCACATATTACACATTGATCACTAACTTCATAATATGAAACCATGATGCACTAGAAGAGTGTGATAGCCATCTTATTTTTCATCTTTACATCTGAACCATTGGAGTTTTCATTGTAGCATACAAGACCATCATAATTTTCCCTAGTATGGCATCATTCACCACTACAATGTGAATGACCCACATGATGCTATCAAATCTCACCACCTATCTAGAATACTCCCCAACATATTCTTATATCGTATATCACACTTCTTTCATCAGTCATTTGAAACCAAAATATGATACAAAGGATCCTCATGACCAATAACAATACTAACACCTATCCTCAAATATAGTCTTAATATGCCACCTCCTTTATTGCACATCACAAATAGGCCTAGGTCTTCATGAAATACAAATGCAACATATTGAAATTATGTGACGGTCGTTAGATTTCTTCCTTTCCACTATTATCATAGATCTTAAATATCCCACATCACACTTCTTCATACAACACCCTCGTTCAAATTTATGATGCATATATTTCATGCAATGCAAAGGGTATGTGTAGGATCATGGAAAAAACAGGCCCTTAAGTGGTGAAAAATTCAAAAAAAATAGAGTTAGGCAACTTGACGTAAAAATTTGAATAAGTTATCTATATTATTTCAAAAATATGTATGAATAGAAAATGTAGCAAATTGAATGTAGTTTCTAAACTACTATGTTTATTTAAAGAAAAGAAAATATATGTGATGAAAATTTGAAATTTCAATGTAGTAGTACTTAAATTTCAAGGAAAAAATAAGAAGTAGGCGTCTATCTGACCACCCTAACCACAATAAAATGATAATACTTTTTTATAAGATTTTAGATATAAGTAGAGGACTCATGTCCTGATGTGATGCATATTTGTTTATAATTTTTAAAGTAAATAATTAATTATAATTTTTTAATTACAAATTTAAAAAATATAAAAACTTGTCTATCTAACCACCTTAACTTGGTCAAAAATTCATGAAATTCAATTTTTTATATTTTTAATCTTATAGTATGTGAAGAATAGAATATGACACATGTTTTGAATTCAAAAAATGTGATACCATTTGAATGATATAGATATTTTTCAATCAGCCTATCAATCAGGACTTTGGTCGTAATTCAAATAGAAAATGAATAATATTTATTTATTAAATTCAAAGTAAAGTATAATTTATATTGGTGGAAAACTGAGAATCTTCTTTAAAAACCCTTTTCGTTTCATCAATTTTGTGTAAAAAAAAAATTCAACCACATACCCTACACATACCCATAATATCACTACTTTTTGGCCCATCATGATCCTACACATACCCCAAACATAATATTTTGCTAGCATATTCCTTTCTTCCTTTCTCATCACACAATGCAGTTTCATCCATACACCATCAACTTAAAAATTATGCATTGTGAACATCATGTGTGATGAGATATAACATGGACATGTGTTGATAGCCTCCACACCCGTAACACTTATTTTGGACCAGCATCACCCTCACAAGGTAGCGAGATGTTGGCCTATGTCTATGTTGATGTCATATCCCAGTCATCACATATCATAAACAAGCCTACATCCTTATGAAACACAAATGCGATGTATTAAAACCCTATGATGGAACATGATCTCACCACTTGGAACAATTATGACTGTTAGTGCACATAGAAAATAGACCTTAGTCCTCTTGGTACACAAATGTGATGTAAAGCACGTGTGTGATGACCATTAGATCATTTCCTCTTCACTGCTCACCATTGATCTTAGAACATCACTCATCGTACAAAGGAAGCTAGTTGTGGAAAATTAAAATGTGATGCATTCAACTTATGCGATGACGATTAGATATCCATCTTCAATCCTCAACCATTGATCAATAAACATTGTACATCACATCTTCATTCAATATCACCAGGAACTAAAACAGGATGCAAAGGGATTGTATGTTAAAGAAACAACTTAAGTGAGATTTTGCACATGTGCTAAAAGTTGTTTTAGAAGGGGCCACACCTAGGAAAATGGATTAATGATACTTAAAAAAGGTAAAGGAATTACTTAATTAGCACATGATAAGGTTTTAAAAACCATGTAAATAGTAGATAAAGTTATACAAACTTACGGAAATACTGATGAAGGACCAAATGAAATGAAGGGTGCAGATGCTATCGATAAAAGAGGTTTTGAGAACCATGGTGATGACTAACGTAGTTCTAAGAACTAGCCAAAAGACCAACAATCATTAGACTTAGCCAAAGTTTTCAAAGACTTTGGATATATCGGCAAGGGCAGTTAAGATAAAGTATGGGGCTAGTCAGAACATGGATGCCTAGGCATAAAATATAACTTAAACCATCTAGAAACTTGGTGCAGGAGCACCTACACCCTATTGTCCAAATTACGTATTTTATGGAGCTTCTTAGGTGGTTAGTAGATTAGAATTAGGGTGTTTGTGTCTTTCTATGATAAATAATGTCTAAAATACCATTCTTTATGTAATTGGATAGATTTTGAGTTATTTAGGGTGATATGTCAAAAGTTACATAAAGTACAATATTGCCAATCAAGAAAATGTTATCAAAGTGCAATTTTGGGGAATATGTAGGGATAGAATTTCAAAATTCAATTAAGGGAGTTAGTCTATTGGAATTTAAAATTTAAATTTTTTTAAAGGCCTCTCAAGGGCTCAAAGATGAGATGGTGTGTTTGATATTGTGATTTCCTTGAATAAAACAACCCTTTTCTTCTAATAATTCTCTAATTTCTTGTATTTTATCTAAGTTTTTTGATCTTCTACTTTCTGTACGGCCCATACAGACTTCATGTTTCTTTGAAAACTATTCTAAATAATTATAGCATGTGTTAGTACTCAATACTATCCATTTTGGAAGTTTAACTTCAATTTTGGTGGGAGGACTTAGCAGATTTTTGAACCTGTCTGTTACAGGCCAATGAGGCTCTATCTAAGAATACAATTATGTAATCTTCCATTCCATCTACTATTCCAAACTATGCTTTGATGGAATGGAATAATAAAGGTAGGGTAGGAAGTTTATGTGCCTTATAGGGTGGGAGAAGAGAGTTGTGTGTTCTTGGAGTGCAGCCCTAGGGTCATATATGGTATTTACATGGTGTAATGAAGGAACCAAAGTAGTATTTTGACCAAATATTGATGAGACTGGTCTTATAATGAATTCTTAAGTTTGTGCAGGGTATTTGAAAATATTTTGATGCATTGGTTGTGATTCATAAGCCCGAGCATGTGTATATTGAATAAAACGCTAGATCTTTGTGTAAGTGAGGGTTTATTTGGACAGTGAAGTAAAAGCCTTGAATCTGCAAATGGCTTGTGAAATTGGGAGTTTAGGGATGTAATTAGTGACTATCCAAGGATTTTTTGTGTGTACAAGATGATTGGATGATACTTTTTTTGTAAAATAGGGCTAATTCTAGTAGCCTTTTTGCAGAGCAGTCCAGAGGTTTAATATTTTGTGTCAAAAATATCTTGGTGAATTTGTTGGAATGTTTTGTGGGGTGATGTTGGGGTAAGTGCACCAAGATGGTTCCCAAAGGGGGCTTAAGTGGCCAATTTTTTTTCTAAAATCAGAAAATATAAACCTTGGACATGAAATTGAGGATAGTTACACTCAAAATTTTGAGATGCAACAAAAAAAAGGATCATAGTGCTCTAAGTGTACTTTCTAAACTACTATTTTTTTTTTTAAATGGTTGAGATTATGTTCAAAAAGAGGATGTACACAAATTGGTGTTGTTTTTGTCAAAAACATACATAGCAACTTTGTGTATGACCCGAGCATGGTGAACCTTTTTAGTATTTTTAAAATCAATAAAAGTTAATAACAAATATCTAGTTGATGCACAATTTTTTCCGATAATTTTTAATGAAAAATTTGATTTTTAACAATTTTCTATGGGTACCCTAAAAAGCAAAATTTGGCCGGTTCTACCATAAACTTTTTGAAATAAGTTTTTAAAAATTAGAATGGAGTCTAGTTTCTAAAATGTAATTATTTGAATTTTGATGAATAGTTAATTTCAACAAAAAACACCAAACACTATTTTAGCAAAAACATACATACAAACAAAAGAAATTATGGATGAAAGCATTTAATAATGTCAAAAAGTGAAAAAAATTACATCGTTGGATACTTAAGAGAGAACCTAACATTACCCATGATTTCGATTTTGTCAATATTGAACTAGATACAATCTTGATGGTGAGCACGGACCCGATTATGTGAAAAATTGTAGAATTTGCAAAAACATGTCTCTAGCCTTGTTGGGAATACCCTCCAAGCCTTTGGGTTGTATCCCAATGCAAATAATTTCAATTTTTTCTTTGTTTTTAATGTAAAATAACATGAGCGCATTATAACGTGCTCGTGTTATAACACGAGCGCGTTTTCTAAAAAAAATTTCAAAAATGGCCACAAAATTGGTACCCAACTTCATGCACCCGCCCATTGTGAGTCTCAAAGGGTGTCTAGAAGATATTTGAAAGACCTTCTCTAAAAGATATCACCATTTGTTTTGTTTTGAGGGATTGAAGCATCTTGAGGAGAGTTGAGGGAAAATTTGTGAATTTTGTGTTAGAAGGTAGATTTCATTGTTTGAGCCAAGTCATTTTGTGTTGATTTTGTGTTTTCTCCACCCTATATTACATCAAAGTTGTATCAGATCATCAAGGAGAAAATATTTTGATTTTTTATTTTGCAAGTTTGAAGGTAGAAGGTGAAAAGACAAGGTTGAAAGGATGCCTCCTAAAGGTGTTGGTGCTACAAGAGAGTTGCAAGATCTGAAGGAGAAGCATGCTAAGCTTTTGGAATCTCATAATGTGATTTTGGAAAGGTTTTTTTCCTTGGAGACAAGGAAAAGGAGAGAAGTAAATGAAGAGAGTGAAACAGAAGAAGATGAAGAAGAATATGAGGATGTTGATGAAGAACTGGACCCTAAAGATCAAAGAATGGTGAAGACGCTCAAAGTAGTGAAAGGTGAATCAATAAAGGGAAAATTTGATCTTCCTATTTATGGTGGTAATTTAAATGAAGAGGAATTACTTGATTGGATTGCTGATATGGATAATTACTTTGAAATTGAAGATATTTTAGATGAGCAGATGGTGAATGCTGCAAAAAAAAACTCAAGGGACATGCTCTTCTGTGGTGGGATTATAAACAAGCAAAGAGGAGAAAACAAGGAAAATGAAGGATCACTTTGTGGGACAAGATGGTGCAAAAGTTGAAGGGTAAGTTTCTTCCAAAGGAATATGAGGTTTAGTTGTATAAAAAGTTGCAAGGTTTGAAACAAAAAGATTTAGATGTCAAGTCCTACATTGATGAATTTTACAAATTAAGCATAAGATCTAGAAGGGATGAGGATGAGGCTGAAAAGGTGGCTAGGTATCGCGGTGGTTTGAGATTTAATATACAAGATGAACTTGTTGTGGCTAACCCCAAATCTATTGAGGAATGTTTTCAATTAGCAATTAGGGTGGAGGAAAAGCTTAAAAGGAGACGAGAGAAATCAGTGAGAGGAAGAGGAGGTACTAGTGCAAGAGGAAGAGGAGTAATTTTGACACCAAAGTGGCCAAGTGAAGAACAAGAAGGAGCAAATAAGGGTAAGGAACAAGGTATTGATGTTAGAGGTGGTTTTAGAGGTAGAGGAAGGTTTATTGCTAGTAGAAGTTCTAATGATTTTGCAGGGAGATATTATACATGCAATGAATATGGCCATCCATCTTGGAAATGTATTGAAAGAGTAGGTAGTTCATCAAGTGGAGACAAGAGGATTGATAGGAGAGAACAATTGATTCAAGAAGAGGAATGTGAAAGCAATCATTATACAAGTTTGAGGGCCACTCCTGAAACAGGTGAGATGCTGATGGTGAGAAAGATATTGTTGAAGGCAGCCAAGGAGGAGGAACCTTTGTAAAGAAAGAGCCTCTTCAAGACTAATTTTAAGTGTGGAAACAAGGTATGTAGAGTTGTGATTGATTCTGGTTCAACAGAAAACATGGTGTCTACTGAGATGGTGAATAAGTTGAATTTGAAAAAAATGCCTCATGAATTTCCTTATAAATTTTCATGGTTAAGTGGAGGCCAGTCTTTGTTGGTGAATGAAAAGGTTGTTGTAGATTTCCAAATTGGAGGTTATAGTGATAGTGTTGTTTGTTATATCCTTCCAATGGATTGTTGTCACCTACTCTTAGGCAGACCTTGAAAATTATATGATAGGCGAGCCATGCATGATGGAAGGGAAAATACCTACACCATAGAGAAAGATGGTTGTTCTTTTATTTTAGCTCCACTTGTAGAAGATGTTAAGGGTAAAGCTAAGGTAATAATGTGTGGCAATAAGGAACCTATAAATGTTATGAAGGAGAAAAAATATTCTGATGTTGTCATCTATCCTAAGACTGAAAATGTAGGGATAGTAGATAGAAAGGTAAACATAGGGGTAAGAAGTGATTTGACAATGAACATGTAGAAAAGTGTGTTGGTAGGGACCATTGAGTGTCTTGTGGCTATGAGAAAAGCTGAGAAACAAGTAAAGTTTATAGGTACAACAATACATAAGCCTAACAAGATAGTAAAAGTGGTGATAGAGATGAATAAGTAGATTAGATAGAGCATTAAGGATAGTTGCAAGAATGAGGGTGACAAAAAGATGAAAAGAAGTCAAAGAGTTGCTAACAATTGTTTGTTTACAGATGTAGGACATAGTAAGCAATCAAATCTTGGTCAGAGAAAGGATGAAAGATAGTTTTCAGGTCTGAGGATAGAGGAAAGGGTAAATGCATATGCAAACACAGTTAAAAGTGATAGATGTGCAAGATAGATAGCAAGTTCAGTATGTATGAACCAGTGGAACATTCATGAAGCATGGAGACAATGGAATCAGATCCAACTCATGTGGCATGAGTTTTTTCTTGGGGGTTGTATGGTGCAGGAGCACCTACACCCTATTGTCCAAATTAGGTCTTTTACGAAGCTTCTTAGGTGGTTAGTAGATTAGAATTAGGGTGTTTGTATCTTTCTATGATAAATAAGGTCTAAAAGACCATTCTATATGTAATTGGATAGATTATGAGTTATTTAGGGTGATATGTCAAAAGTTACATAAAGTATAATATTGTTAATCAAGAAAATGTTATCAAAGTGCAATTTTGGGGAATATGTAGGGACAAAATTTCAAAAGTGAGTTAAGGGAGTTAGGCCATTGGAATTTGAATTTTAAATGTATTTAAAGGCCTCTCAAGGGATCAAAGATGAGATGGTGTGTTTGATATTTTGATTTCCTTAAATAAAACAATGCTTTTCTTCTAATAATTCTCGGATTTCTTGTATTTTATCTAACTTTTTTTATCTTCTACTTTCTGTACATCCCATACAAACTTCATGTTGCTTGAAAAATTATTGTGAATCATTGGATCATGTGTTAGTACTCAATACTATCCATTTTGGAAGTTCAACTTCAATTTGGGTGGGAGGACTTAGTAGATTTCTGAACCTATTTGTTACAGGCTAGTGAGGCTCTATCTAAGAATACAATTATGTAATCTACCATTCCATCTACTGTTCCAAAATTTTCTTCAATGGAATGGCATAATAAAGGTAGGGTAGTAATTTTATGTGCCTTATAGGGTGAGAGAAGAGGGTTGTGTGTTCTTGGAGTGCATCCTTAGGGTCATATATGGTATTTTCATGGCGTAATGAAGGAACCAAAGTAGGATTTTTACCAAATATTGATGGGACTAGTATTATAATGAATTCTTAAGTTTTTGCAAGGTATTTTAAAATATTTTTATGCATTGGTTGCACTTCATAAGCCTGAGCATGTGTATATTCAATAAAACCCTAGATCTTTGTGTAAACAAGGGTTTATTGGGGTAGTGAAGTAAAAGCCTTGAATCTACAAATGGCTTGTGAAGTTGGGAGTTTAGGGATGTAATTAGTGGATGTCCAAGGAGTTTTTATGTGTAAAAGGTGATTGGATGATAATTTTTTTGTAAAATAGGGCTAATTCTAGTAGCCTTTTTGTAGAGCAGTATGAAGGTTTCCTATTTTGTGTCAAAAATATCTTGGTGAATTTATTGGAATGTTTTGTGGGGTGAAGTTATATGTCTCAAAGGGTGTCTAGAGGATATTTGAAAGACCTTTTCTAAAATATATCACCATTTTTTGTGTTTTGATGGATTGAAGCCTCTTGAGGAGTGTTGAGGGAAAAGTTGTGAATTTTGGGTTAGAAGGTAGATTTCATTGTTTGAGCCAAGTCATCTTGTGTTTTCTCCACCCTATATTGCATCAAAATTGACTCAACCTGTCAACAAGAAACTATAAAGAATGATTATGGCACAAAATAATTAGGGTTTCAAGAGGGTTTTATCCCTATGGTGAAACTTTTACACAAAAATTGCAAACCCTAGCCATCTCAAAACCATCAGAACACTCAAAACTTTTAGTGCATGACCTAGAACTTTAAAAAACATTAGACTCCATAATCATCTCATGTTTAGGGATATTTGTTCAACATGAACAAAGAAATAATATGGAAATATCTTATTGGAGTAGACTAGAATGTTTAGTAACAAGGAAAACCCCAAATATGGAGGTATGTGTTGGATCATGATGGGCCAAAAAGTGGTAATATGATGGGTATGTGGCTGATGACATTTTTTTACCAAAAATTGATGAAATGAAAAGGGATTTTAAAGGAGATTCTCAACTTTCCACCAATATAAATTATTCTTTACTTTGAATTTAATAAATAATTATTATTCATTTTCTATTTGAATTATTACTAAAGTCCTAATTGATAGGCTGATTGAAAAACATCTATAACTTTCAAACGGTATCATATTTTTTGAATTCGAAATGTGCATCACATTCTCTACTTTAGATACTATAGGATTAAAAAAAACAATGAATTTCATGAACTTTTGGTCAAGTTAAGGTGGTTAGACATACGAGTTTTTATATTTTTTAAAAGTTCTAATAAAAAATTCATAATTAATTATTTACTTGGGAAAAATTACAAAAAAATATGCATCACATTGGGACATGAGTCCTCTACTTATAACTAAAATATTATAAAAAGTATTATCATTTTATTGTGGTTAGGGTGGTCAAACAGACACCTACTTCTTATTTTTTCCCTGAAATTTAAGTACTATTGCATTAAAATTTCAAATTTTCACCAAATAGATTTCTTTTTTTTTAAAATAAACCTAGTAGTTTAGAAACTACATTCAATTTTCTACAGATTCTATTCTTACCTATTTTTGAAATAATATAGATAACTTATTCAAATTTTTACTTCAAGTTGCCTAACTCTGATTTTTCTGAATTTTTCACCACTTAAGGGCCCATTTTTTCAATGATGATCCTGCACATACCCATGGGTAGGAAAACCAAAAACTAGACTCAAAGAAAAAGGAAAACACCAAAAAAAAACCTATTTACATAATGTACATGGCAAATACATACTTCAAGTAAAGTATGGCGTAAGGATTTTTCCATGCAATGGAGATTCTAAGTGTTCACCTATCAAGCTTTATAGATAATATGAATCTTCTCCATGAATAGTGCTAAATAGATAAGGCCCTAGTCACAAGGCATCAAACTTTCCATGCTTTCCTTTGTTGTTAGCCCAAAAATTCCACATCAGGACCATGCTCCCAACTTCAAACTTTCTAGAGGAAGATTTCTTGTCATACAACCACTTCACCTACAAGTGCAACAATTCAAATTGCTTTGCTGTGCTTTTCTTCTTGTTTCATCTAGTTTTGTTAGAACACTAATTCTTTGTTGCATATCATTCATGATATTATCTTCATACTCTTTTATGAATTTATATGCTTGCAACAAATTGTTGGTTGGCATCCTAGCCTCTATTCCATAGTTGAATGGAGGATGCCTTATTTCCTTCTTGGTTGTCATTCTATCAGCCCAAAAAAAATTGTTTCAATTTGGAGTCCCAAGCCTTCTTATTCTTCTCAATCACCCTTTTGATGATCTTCAACAAACTCTTATTACTAGATTCAACTTATTCATTAACCTGAGGATGATGAGGGGATGCTCATAGGAAATATTTATTCCATACTTGTTGCAGAAACTTGTAAATTATTTTGATCTAAAACACATAGCATTATTTGTTACAATCTTTTCTAGCACACCAAATCTGATAATGTAGTCAATAGAAATAGTACTCCCCACCTTTGAGGCATAAACACAAGGATAGGGTTCCTATTTCACACTTACTACACTCAAGGACACCTTAGAGACCTCAATCCAATAAAGAGTGGAGGGATAAATATGACAATAAGGTATCCTAGGATATGATTTTAGATTACAAGAGGGGTTCACCACCAAGTAAGAACTTGGAAAGACTAATGCAATGTAAGGTGCAACACTAAACCCCAGTTTGATGCAATGACCTACAAAATGACCTATAAGAGTATATAAAAGAAAAAAAAGTTGCACAATAGAATCCGTGCACATGGAGACCTATAGATACTTGAATGGAGACTAAAAATTCTACAAATCCTTAAATTTTGGCCTATTGGGACTCTTTTGCCAATCTGGGCGAATCAGTCCCAATTCTGGATTTTTGCACAGGAGCAAGTTTTGGGAAAAAGGGTATTTGAATCAATAAATATCTCTATAAAACACATATAGTGGGACTCATTTGCCACTTGTGGCGAATGAGACCAGTTTGTACTTTTTGGAACTTCAATGTTTGAATCTACTCTTCTCAGTCTACTCAATCTGCTCCTCCAAGTTTTTGGATTTGAAACTCTGATTTCAGGGCTATAGATGACCTTTTAGTAAATATTATGACCTTGCAAATGGGGAGACAAATCCAACAATATTGTAACCTAAACTTCAATGATCTTAAATTCT
Organism: Sequoia sempervirens; assembly: GCA_007258455.2. Taxonomy (NCBI): domain Eukaryota; kingdom Viridiplantae; phylum Streptophyta; class Pinopsida; order Cupressales; family Cupressaceae; genus Sequoia; species Sequoia sempervirens. The sequence continues at coordinate 2,998 of VDFB02305425.1, read as the reverse complement.
TCATAGTACCTAGATTTACAATCACACAAAGAAAGAGGGAGAAAAAGTGTTGGTTGTTAGGGAATAGGGGTTTGTCATGGTAAAAACCCTTATAGGTAATTAAAGCAAATGATGAGACAATAAAATGAAGGTATGAAACCTGAAATTAAGAACATTAATCATGGAAATAATACCTTGGGTGGTGTCTTGTAAATCTACAACTCAACATGAAATGGCCATGAAGGATGTAGATTTGGATCTTGACAATAGGAGTAGAACAATGCTTTTTCTTGGGTCCTCAATGCTACATCACAACACTAGCTCAATAACATGCTTGATGCTTTATATGCTTGAAATGATGATGGTTCTTGAATTTCTACAACAATTGATGAAGAAATCTACCCTTGAATGCCTTAAAATTAATCTTGAAAGCTATCTTTATGACCTTGTAAAGACTTGGAATGCTTAACCCCTTGTAGGTAATTAAACCAAATGATGAGACAATAAAATGAAGGCATGAAACATGGAATGAAGAACATGAATCATGGGAAATACATTAAAGTATGTCTTGTAAATCTATAATTCAACATGAAATGGGCTAAAGCGAAGGATGTGGGTATGGGCAGATCATGATAGCCAAAAGTACGGTGATTGGTATGTATCGTATAACTTTTTTACCCAAAATTGATGAAATCTAAAAATGGTTTTTAGAGGAGATTCTTTGTACTTTTCCACCAATATAAATTATGTTTAATTTGAATTTAATAAATAATTATTATTCGATTTTCTATTAGAATTATTAATTAAAGTCCTAACTGGAGTGGATGATTGAAAAACATCTAAGTAACTCTCTAAACAGATTAAGGGCTTTTTTAATCCAAAACACAATAAGCATTCCAAGTGATCTTGCTACATGCTCATGTGGATTTGGTAGTGAAGAAATAATTTCATGGAAGTTTTCATTCAAGTTAAGGTGGTCGATGATATTTAGCTTTTATATTTTTTAAAAAGTTGTATTAAAAATTCAAAATTAATTATTTACTTGGAAAAAAATTACAAAAATATGCATCACATCCGGACATAGTCCTCTTACTATATAAAATATTATAAAAATATTATCATTTTATTATGGTTGGATGTATTTAATGTGAGCACCTACTTTTATTTTTTCCTCTAAAATTAAGCACTAATTGCATTGAAATTAAATTTTCACCAAATAGATTTTATTTATTTTAAATTGTCATGCCCTCGAAAAATTTTGTTACAAAATCCCAACAATTTTTTTTTTTTCAAACTAATATTCTACCTTTATAGCAACATTGGGAAACCCACTAATTTTAAATATGCTCTATGCCCACATTTTAGTGGCTCTAGTACAACCATCACACTTCCTATATATATAAACCATCATAGATTTGCAATCTAGCATATATATACTTAAAACCTGACTTTTATAGACTAACATGATTTTAAAATCATCACTTAATGCCACTTTGAGTAAATTGTAGTGCGATCATTTTCAGCAGGTTATGACATCTCTCTTGAAATAAATTTCCTCATTAAGCATAAATATTATATTTGATTGGTCTTATGGTTTGAGAAATTATAAACGTCTTGCTACTATTAGTGTAATTTCTCATTATCATTATTTATCATTGATCTCATCATGAGCAAGTACATTAACATCATTACACCTATTAATGTGTTTATTAATATCTTTATCAATATTACTTGACAAATATTATATATATACAAAGATTATTATTTCACTACTAATGATGTTATCTCACATATATAAATATTAATAAAATATTACTTTGTCATCTTATAATATTATTAGCAATAGTTATGATTAATAAATAACAACTAATGTTTAGATTTATATATATGTATCTATTGTCATGCCCCAAAATGTATACATAGGAAAAAAACACAACTAATAATTTTTTTTCTTTTTTGTAATATTAACAAATAAACCACTTCTATTTGTCAACTCATTTAAATCGTTAATAAGATTATTATAAAAACACTCTCTTAATACTAATGATTTCATTGTTTATTCATTTGTGTATTACAATCCCCATTCATATTACCCTCAATAACATTATCACCATTTATTTTTATAGATAAATATCTATATTTTCTTTATATATATATTTTAATTTCATTTACACATTGATTTTATTTGATTAAATAGTATGTATATATGTATATATATATGAATAGCTATAAATATTTCATTTGTTTAATTTTAAGAACAATATTAAAAGATCCCATAAAAAATAAAACTAAAAGTTACTTTCTTTTTCAAAGAAATATGATAAATATCACAATTAATAACACATTCCCCATTCCCAAGGGTTAGTAGTTCTTTTCCTTACTCTCTTTTTAAAATTATGATTAAAATAATATTTAAGGATTTATATTTAGGAAAAGGCTTCATACGTGGAACTGAAAACATCAAACTTTACTTGATTTTTTTTTAATGAATTTTGGGGTTTTTTTTCAACCATGAGAGGCACTTTTCTTTTATGTTTTAAAAAGGAAACATGTTAAAAAGTTCCACTAAATTTATGCAATAAAGTGAGGGCATGCTAAATTTGAATTCTTTGAACACCACCATTTTTAATTGATCCCTAGTACATAGGTTTTTCCAAACGCTCGTTCCACTGCCTTAATTTCTTTTGCATTTGTGTTTCATTCTTTTAATTTATCCATGCATTATTTTGTAGTGTCGGCTAATAGAACATTTGGTTTTCTGTGCACATATGTAACTAACTTCCACTGTTTACATTAACTCGCTATATTCTCATGAAACCATGCTTCATTAATATCAATTTATGGAATTATTAGGTGCATTTTTATGTGGTTGAAGTCTATTTTAAATTCTTAAATACTTTCTTTTATTAATTCTTCTTGTTTTGTTTTTTTTTATTATCTTCTACATTATCTAATCCGTGACGCTAGGGTTTCACAAGTTTTTTTATTTTTATTTTTTTGGTGTGTTGCAGGTTCAAGA
>VDFB02305424.1:0-28046 GCA_007258455.2 Sequoia sempervirens | reverse complement strand
GTGCGATCATTTTCAGTAGGTTATGACATCTCTCTTGAAATAAATTTCCTCATTAAGCATAAATATTATATTTGATTGGTCTTATGGTTTGAGAAATTATAAACGTCTTGCTACTATTAGTGTAATTTCTCATTATCATTATTTATCATTGATCTCATCATGAGCAAGTACATTAACATCATTACACCTATTAATGTGTTTATTAATATCTTTATCAATATTACTTGACAAATATTATATATATACAAAGATTATTATTTCACTACTAATGATGTTATCTCACATATATAAATATTAATAAAATATTACTTTGTCATCTTATAATATTATTAGCAATAGTTATGATTAATAAATAACAACTAATGTTTAGATTTATATATATGTATCTATTGTCATGCCCCAAAATGTATACATAGGAAAAAAACACAACTAATAATTTTTTTTCTTTTTTGTAATATTAACAAATAAACCACTTCTATTTGTCAACTCATTTAAATCGTTAATAAGATTATTATAAAAACACTCTCTTAATACTAATGATTTCATTGTTTATTCATTTGTGTATTACAATCCCCATTCATATTACCCTCAATAACATTATCACCATTTATTTTTATAGATAAATATCTATATTTTCTTTATATATATATTTTAATTTCATTTACACATTGATTTTATTTGATTAAATAGTATGTATATATGTATATATATATGAATAGCTATAAATATTTCATTTGTTTAATTTTAAGAACAATATTAAAAGATCCCATAAAAAATAAAACTAAAAGTTACTTTCTTTTTCAAAGAAATATGATAAATATCACAATTAATAACACATTCCCCATTCCCAAGGGTTAGTAGTTCTTTTCCTTACTCTCTTTTTAAAATTATGATTAAAATAATATTTAAGGATTTATATTTAGGAAAAGGCTTCATACGTGGAACTGAAAACATCAAACTTTACTTGATTTTTTTTTAATGAATTTTGGGGTTTTTTTTTTTTTTTTTTTTCAACCATGAGAGGCACTTTTCTTTTATGTTTTAAAAAGGAAACATGTTAAAAAGTTCCACTAAATTTATGCAATAAAGTGAGGGCATGCTAAATTTAAATTCTTTGAACACCACCATTTTTAATTGATCCCTAGTACATAGGTTTTGCCAAATGCTCGTTCCACTATCTTAATTTCTTTTGCATTTGTGTTTCATTCTTTTAATTTATCCATGCATTATTTCGTAGTGTCGGCTAATAGAACATTTGGTTTTCTGTGCACATATGTAACTAACTTCCACTGTTTACATTAACTCGCTATATTCTCATGAAACCATGCTTCATTAATATCAATTTATGGAATTATTAGGTGCATTTTTATGTGGTTGAAGTCTATTTTAAATTCTTAAATACTTTCTTTTATTAATTCTTCTTGTTTTTTTTTTTTATTATTATCTTCTACATTATCTAATCCGTGATGCTAGGGTTTCACAAGTTTTTTTATTTTTATTTTTTTGGTGTGTTGCAGGTTCAAGACAATCGATAAAGGCATGGATCGACTAATGCAGACTACAAATTTTGCACAGACAATGAATTTTGTAGGAAGAAGAGATTTTATTTTGTTTTATAGATCCAGTATGGGGTGATGCAAGAGATTCATAGCCAAGATGTGGTAAAAGTAGAATGGCATGCAAACCAATACCAAATATGGATGGTAGATCTTGACATATAGATGGTAAAGACATGCCTCGCAAGCAAACCTCTGCAGACTCAACATGACAGGAATTCTTTTTCTGACAACTAAATTCTTGACAAGTTCTATTTACTAGTGAGCGCATTGGTAGATACGTTAATTTGATATTAAATGTTTTTGTAACAGAAAATCCCCCTTACAACAATAGCTATCTTATTAGGCTCACTAGCTGCTAATAGATTACTACCAACCTCTAGCTATTGGGTAAGTTTAAGGACAATGCTAGCATTGAATCGGTATGGTGCTATTAAATGGTGCCCAAATTGTACCCGAATGAGACTAAGGCTGATGCTAGATCGATTGCGAACTATGATTGACAACATGGGTCACATTCAAATATTATCTCACTTAGTGCTTGACCACGCTACTTATTTCAATTACTATCTATCTGCCATACTTCAGTTTGATTAATATGGAAGCAACATTAATTATATGTACACCAACCGTCTGTACCCATATAGTTTGAATTTAATTTGCAACCTTTAGTTCCTTACCAATCAACCTTGAGTAGGCTGTGCATCGACATTTATTTGTTTTACTAGCTGAATCTAAAAACATAGACTGGTGACCCCTATTCCTACAACCACCTCTACTTGTTAATTAAGGGGGTGGACATCGAGACCACTAGTTGGTTCCTGAGCAACACTCAATCATCCTATCCCTTGATCTGATTTAATTACTTTCTTCGTAAATCTATGCTCTTGAGGAGGAATTGACTCTAAGAGTACAACAACCAAATAATGACAGTATTGTGTTCTGTCTCAAGCCAGAGAAGTAGCTGGGTGACATCTCTCCTATCTTTTGTGCGTTGAGAAGGGAAATAAGAACAAAGAATCTGCCTTCCCTGCTGAAGGCTAGGGAAAAATATTCTACTGCATTTATCTTTATTCCTTTGATCATTATGTTGGTGTGCAGCTTTAAGCTCTGTAAACTCACCTTCACCATTCAGTACATTTGTTACATATATATATATATATATAATCCGGTGTATGCATTTATGGAGGATTTCTATTATTTTTTATGTTTGTTCATTCATTTGCTAAGGTAGTTTCCTCTATTTGAGCACATTGTTTACTATCATCTATTAACTGGTTGCAGGTTTCTACAAGTCTATAGATTTTCTAAAAAGCATTCATCAATATTTTAGTATGTAGATCATTTCTAGAGTTTATCCAATGTGAAAATATTTTGTAAACTGATAGACATGAATGTTCTTGGCTGAAATGACTAGAAAATGTAATTCGTAAGTTGGAAAGGGACCATTTTTATTTATTTATTTTTAAATAAAGACCAGGTAACATGAAGCTTTTAATGCACTTTTGTATATTGATGGATCAATTCATCTAAGACTATACCGATTGCTAGAACTACTAGAAGTGTTAGTGATAAAAGAATAAATCTAGGCCTTCAATTAAAAAAGATAGAAAGGGAACATATCAAGTAGTGAAGCCAAGTAGTGATTACAAGGTTATACGCCTATTTGTACTATTGATAATTCATAGATATAACATAAATTTCTCTTTTTTTTCTTTATTTCACAAATGAAGAGTGTATTTATATATACATGATGAGAGTATTTGAAAGGGATATGACTTCAATTGTATATCTTAACAATGAAATACATATTTCGTTCACATGGCTTCATGATGATATAGAAAAATAATCATCCCCATTCAAATATATGTTATTTATTTATTTATTTAATTTTGATACAAGAGTATATACCATCATGCATTTAAAAATTCCTTAGTGGATCTCAGGAAGAAATATTCTGCTACTACACACAAAGTATCCATATTTCCTTCATTGCATCAACATATAAAACTTTCCAATACTACACTCAATATTTAGGAATACAATGATCAATACACAAAGAATAGGGGCTGCTCTTTCCACTCCCACATTGAACAATATGAAACTCATCTCTTTTTAAAGACCATATTATCACAACATTTAAGAAAACAATTGACTTACACACCCATGAATGAGTTCTTTCTCTCCACCCTACTGTAATGGCATCATGGAGCCCTGTAGGCTCTGGCCATACCCTCAAGCAAGGAAGTCTCATAGCTCCAAGATGATGCATGGAGCCTTTTCAAAATTTTACAAGGAATAAAAAATAACATAGCACCCATTTCATGAATCCAAGTTCTCTACTCTCTGTTTCCACCATGATCCATGCAACATACCACTTTCTTACAACAATCAAGCAAAAAGATAAAAAGTTGGAAGTAAAGGAGAACTTATCTCTTTTGTCTAGGTGAGGAAATTCAACTCTTCTATTCTTCATTCTTTCCAAGCCATGCCACCTTGGTTACTATCTACCCAAATGGACTCCTCCTCCCCTCCCCTCATTCTTTTTGTCATTTTTACTAAAGTTCTCCAAAAAGGAGGAGTGGGTAACACCCCACTCATTCTTCCTCTCCAAATTATATAGGAGCTTCAACTTGCAACCTTTGGATGGGGAGGTGTGGAGTATACCTACCTCCATCAATGTGAGTCTTTTCCTTATATTGAAGAAGAAACATGCACTTGTACAACCCCTCCATCTTTCCATCCAATCCTCTCTTCAAAACTCGTCACTCTCCATAATGAGGACTTTTCAGGGGTCAAATCATGTCCTAGGGGCACTATTGTATGCCTACTTGACCCCTACCACTATGGTATAGACCCTAAGGGCTTATTTTTGCATCTCAACCAGGGAAATTGACCAACAACCCTCTTTAAAATCCCAAAATATAAATCATCCCTTTTATATCAACCCTTACCACCTTATTCTATCAACTTGTTAACTTTATTTCCTTCTAAGCCTCAAAAGAGGGTCAAATTCATCACCACAAGCAAATGTCTTTTGATCTACTCAATGCTCTTCCCTTCTCGTACTGACTCTTCCTTTTCTGCACATTACCAATGAAACCATAATCAACAATCATCTATCACATTAATTTGATAGTTGAAATAAGATTTAATTTTGCAACCATTTCATTTACAATTTCAACTGATATTTCCAATTTACGATTCCTAACTCCTTCATGATAGCATAAATAAAATGTTAGAATGAAAAGAAAAAATATTATCAAATAATCACACTATTTTTCATCCACAATACATCTTACCATCTATATATAAAACATATTAGATCTTTACTAATTGCATGCAAGGTGGGGCCTTACACTATGTACCCTAAACCTTAAACCCTAAACCCTATGTACCCTAATCCCTATACCATATACCCTATATCCTACACCCTATATCCTATACCTAGATGGGGAGAGAGAGGGGTAAGATAGATAGAGGGGGATAGGGATAGTCCTAATGAAGTTTGAAGCCTGAGGTAGTCTTCTCTGGCATGAACGAGGTAGCTACTAGTGGTACTCATATTCCACCTATATTATCACAATCTCACTAGATGGAGGAACTAATTGATGCTAGGTTAAACACTATAGCTAATTTTGTCGCTAACTCTGAGGTATTGCTTCAAGATGATGTTTCTAGTTTTGAGGTTATGGGCCCTCATAAAATAATATACCTAGGTTCTCATAGGAAAAAATGAACAAAAAAAAATTCTAAATACTACTATTGAAGCTCATCATTGCACAAGTATTGAAAGTACTAATAAAGATCCCCATAGTGAGGCATGTCTTGTCAAACAATAAGAAGCACACTTAGATTTATGAGAAATGAAAGAAAGGAAGAAAAAATAGCCTAGATCTCAACTCAAAAATTGAATTGGAGCAAATTAACATTCCTACAACCAGAGTTTGTTTTCATAGAAACTCTTATTTAATATAAATGGAAAGGATTGGGGATACACAAAAATGTTACAAGTCTTAAAAATCACAACCTTTTCCATAGTGGTTGGCTTGAAGTAGAAGATTGTGGTACCCTACAAATTAAAAAGGGTAGATTAAATGTTATTATGAATGAGATTATTGGTAATTCTACTTTCTTGAATGTAAATATCAAAAATAGAGGGAGTGGGATTTCTAATGCTCATGCAATTTGTGATTGTAGAGGTATCAAATGAACTTCATGTTATAATTTTAAAAATGTAGGTGAACAAGTAAAAATAGGAGAGAATACAAATGCTAAAAAAATTAGGGGGAAAAAAGAAGTCCCTACTTCTTCCAGGGGTAAGGGTAAGCGAAAAAAACATATAATACATGAATTATTTACTAGTGAAAGAAATGTTCAAGATCATACTGATACAAGTGAAAAAATAAATACTTCAAAGAAGTTGACACATGACATGGTAATTATTTTGATGGATTTGATTCATTGAGCTCTAGCTATTTGACACCACATTTTGAAAACAACACAAGCCATGTTACAATAGAAAATATCATATTCTTTTTAGGCATGGAAGGTCTTGTCGACTAGAATTTTGTAAATCAAGAAACAAGAAAGTTTTCACATGATTACAAAGAGTCTGTTGAGAAAATTATAATTGATGAGGTGCTAGTATAGGAAATTCCATGTTAAGTGTCTTAAATATAAAGTCATACACCCCATCTGCAAAATAATGGACCTCTTATGATATAAATGATAGAAGAGTTGGCTATTCAAGTGCATCACATGGAATTGTCAACATAAGAAATGTCCCTTCTAATAAATTCAAAGACTCAAGTGGCAATCCAAACCAGACCATGAACAATGTGGATGTTATGAAGGGTGTTACCAAGAATGCATTTAGCTTACAAGAAAGATAAATTTTCAACAGGGTAAATATGTCTAGTGAAGAAAGAAAGCAAGGCACTTTGACAAAGAAATGTGTTAATGAAATTTTGGACTTAAATAGGTAACTTAATAATTATATTCAATTGTAGGAAGGTTTATCTACATCAAAAAATAAAGGAAAGTTCAACATGTAAGATCTAGGATGTTTCAAGAATTGAAAAAATAGAAATGAATACAATCTTATAGATAGAGTAAAGTATGAAGGTCAAAAGAATCTACCTGAGCCCATTCAAGATATCAACTACCATTGTGCTTCTAAAAAGAGTTATTATTGTTCCTTTGATAATTTAAATGTTGCCAATATACCCTATTTTGATAGTGAGAAAGATATTGAAAGTTGTGAATCTCATTTTCCTTCCAAAAAATGTAGAAATTTAAGTCCAAGTTTATTTAAGATTCACTCAAGGCCAACTATTTTGTACACTAAATAGATTAGTTTGGCCCCATGTGATCACCATAGAACCTTTTCTGGTAACAATATCATAGATCATTTTGAATATTCATCACATCCTTTAGAGTGTAGATATTATGATGCACACACCTATAATGCAAATGGATCATCAAGGAGAGAGAAGAGTAAGAAGAGATGGAGGGAGAGGTAGATGTTGAGGGAGTGAGACACCAAGGGAAAGAGGAGATAGAGGGGAAGAGAGGTGAGAGACCTACAAGCGAGAGAGGTGAGATGGGGGTTTAAGGATGGAGGGGGAGATAGAGAGGGGAAGAGGAAGAAAGGTAGTGGATTCCATAGAGAGGGGAGGGGGGAAAAGAGGAGAGACAAAAGAACAAAGAGAGAGGAGTAACAAGGGATGGAAAAAGAGATATACATGGAGGGAGTGAGTGAACCAAGGAAGGATGGGATAAAGATGTGATGACCTAGAGAATGGAGGGAGAGAGAAGAGGAGAGAGTGAAGGATAAAGAGAAAGAGAGGGCTAAGGAGGGATGGAGAGGTAGACAAGGAGTGATTGAGAGACCTAGAGAGGGGAGAGGTAGAGAAGTGAGGGGGAGAGAGAAGAAAATGAGAGAGAGAGAAGTTCACAAAGAGGGAAAGAGGGGTAAGGAGGGAGGGAGAGAGGTGGAGAGAGGGAAATAACTAGAGAGGGGAGAGATATAGAGGTGAGAGACCTACAACCTAGGGAGAGAGGTGGGTAGTGGGACAAGGAGGGAGAAGTAGAGAGGTAAAGAGAGAAATAGGGAGAGACCTAGAGATGGGGAGGGAGAGAGGGTGAGAGGGAGCATTAGTGATCAAGAAAATGGAGAGAGATGAGAGAGAAATAATAATAGAGGGAGAGAGAAGATATAGGTAAGGAGGCAGTGATAAAGATGGTGTAAGGAGGGAAGGTAAGGTAGAGAGAGAGAGAGGGTGGGAGAGGCCTAGAGAGGGGAGAGAGAGGTGAGAGAGAAGGGAGGGAGAGAGTAAAGGGAAGTATCGGTAGAAAGGGAAGGAGATAGAGAGGGAGTAAAAGGTAAAACCTCAACTATCCATCATTAATCACAAACCCTAAACTCTAAGCCTTAATCAAAGTGGGGGAGAGACAAAGAGAAAGAGAATTTGGCTCTAGCATTGTAAAAATGCATTTTTATTTGGCGAGGGCCCAATTTTGTGCTTGCTAAATGATTTACATTGGGAAATACCAACCCTTTGGGTTGGATGACCATTTCATGCAAAAGGCATGTTTTTGTGTAAAAGGTAAAAAACTTTCACACATTTTTTGCCATGCTCTCTATTAGGTTTGCACATGTTTCAATAAAAAATTATACTCTCTCTTAGCTATCTAACCATTTTCTTTTTCATATTTTTGTTATGTTAAGGTTTTCATCTTTAATTTCTTTTGTTAGTGTGTCCATTTTTTTCAAAAACCAACATGTGGTATAATTTTTTATGCATTCATCAAACTTTGAAACAAATTATATTTTTAGAAAATAGAGTTCATTCTATACATATTTTAAAAAAAAGTGATTTTCTATTAGTTTTCAAAAATTTAAGAGAGAATCGCACTTAAATTTTTGTTTCTTGAAGATGTGTCCATTTCAAAAATTAGTAAAATATCATATATTCATTAAAAAATTAGCCAAAATTTTTAGCATAAACTACATGTTGTTAGCTAATTTCTCACCAAAGAGATTTTTGAAATTATAAGAAAAGGTTAACATTTTAGGGGGAGCACACCAAATGTTATGTTATGTTTTCTAAAAAACAAAACCAATTTATGTTCTCCCTCTTTTCTAAAACCTTAATCTTCACCATCTTTTATAAAAATTGTAGTTTAGAAAGTAGATTCAGAGCACAACTCTTGTTCTTGTTGCATCTTCAAATTTTGAGCGTAACTATCTTCATTTTCTTGTCAAATATCAAAATTTGTTGATTTTAAAAGAAAGTGGCATCTTAAGACTCCCTTTTTGTATGAAATCTTGGTGTACTTACCCTAAAATAAATATTTTCATTACCCATGTATTCACTTACATATATAAACATAATACTAATTGATATATTTAGTTTCCTTATGAGTGAGGTGCACACCTTATAATTTCTAATTTCTATTAGAGAGAGACTTGATAAAAAATCATAGTATTTGAATTTATTAATAAGAATCAAAACAATTGCTAATTACTAGACATACAAATTAGAAGAAGTGTAAAATATTAGTAAATCATTAAAGTTCCTTATAGAGAGAGTCTATAATCCCTTGATTAGTATAAATGGTTGTATTGATGTTATGGCTTATACTCTCATAGAATTAAATCATATACGGGTAAAAGCAAGAAGTTGAGTACACGAAGAGCGAAAATTTCGGGCAACAAAAAAAACTTCGCAAGAAATGCGTACGCGTTTTTAAAAAATGCGTACGTGTTATAGAACGGGTACCTGAACCGAAATCCAAACGCGTACACGCTCAACTACGGGTACGCGAACTGAAAACGCATATGCATTTCGGAAAGGTATTTAATTTTTTAAATAAACTGTTGGCTTTTCATTTTATCCACTATTTTTAGCTACGCCAAAGAGGACAATCCAGACCGTGTACGCATTTGTAAGCTCGTGCTTGGGGAAAATTTTGACTGCCACCTCCTCCCGTCAACACACCCGACCTCTGTGACCCCCAGGTTGGTTGAATTCTGCCATTTTTTGCTTTGTATCTTGTTTTTTTGTTTTTTAATTAGTATTTAAGTTTTATTTCTTTAATGTGTTTTAGTTCAATTTTTTATAGTTTTAAATTTCATTTAGAAAATCAAAAACGTCAACAAAATAAATAATGTTAAATTGTAAATTGAAAACCATAAAATCTAAACCTAAATTGGACACATTTAACTTAGAAATCAAAACCATAGGTTACAAAATTTACATAGGTCTCTAAAAAATAATTTACACAGGTTAATCGTTGGTCCTAAATTCTGAAACGTAAACCTAAAACCCCATTTACCCTAAAACGTAAACCTAAAATAGACAAGTCTAGAATTCTCTAAACTAGTGTATCAAAGATAACTTGTAGCACGAACATTTCAATGGAAAATTCAAATTACTTTTTTAAGGAAACTTGATAGATGATGATTTGTAAATGCAAGTGAATTGAACTATAACCAAAGGTTTATTTTTTAAGTTTATTTAAATTTATTGTTCATTGATCAATTGATTCCTCACTTAGTGGCAGTTAGGTTCTTATTTGAAAACCCGTGTCTCACGAATTTATATTTCAAGACTAGTGCCTACTCTAATGGGAAATATAATTAAGGTTGAGGTGAATACATTTGATTATAGATAAATCCTTGTTCAAGCATTATTCCTTATGTAATTTATAAAGTATGTTCTTCCCCTTAAACAATCCAACTTGTATCACTTGATTTCCTCTAATAAGTGAAGACATACTAGCATAGATAATTTTTTGATAGATCAACCTTACTACATCTTCTCTTTATGCACTGATAGAATTACATTTTAGATTTTATACATGGGGAAATTTGTAGGAGTTAAATAATACCTTGGGGAAGAGGATAAACTATCACCATACATTATACAACCAAAATACATTAAAGATAAAATTAAAAAATTAAACTAATATTTACAATACTAGCTTATACCTATGTAAGAGGTTCATAAAATATAAAATAGTTACAATGATAAGCATCACCTTTCATACACAATGATTAGGTGGATTCAATACAATTGATGTCATCAACCAAAAATAGGAATAAGGTTATCTAACCAAAATCTACATATCTTTATTTATATATAAATACTGATAAAAAAAATAGTAAAACTTACCAACCAAGTACTACCACTTGTGTGTCTCAATGTTGAAGGTATACCATACATGTATGCTTATCATTAAACTATTATTTAAAATTTATCATTGATATACAAGAAACAAATAATTTAGAATATTTAATATTTTATTAAAAAGTGTATAGCTAACGACTTTGAAAGCCCACATGATTATGTGATAAAGTGCTAACAATTGAAGTGCTAGTAAATATTATATTTATACTCTAACCCTTGAATTTTATAATATATATAAATTTTTATCTTATTGGGAAGATCTTTCTAAGTTTTATCTTAGAAACCCCTCTCCCCTTAGGTGAGCTAAAACTAGAAACCTTCCTTAAATTCCCTTTTCCTTCTTCCTAAGTCTACACACTCCTTACCTTTATAGTTCCTCTTCATTGATACTCTCTACCTACTTATACACATATATAATATGCTTGGCCAAGTATTCTACCTAGATGCACTCTTTGTATGTATTTCAACCACTTCACTAAACTTTGCAAAATATTCAAGGCTACATTCATATAGAACTTGAAACAATGTCTTACTATGCTCTAACTTACTAAATTGTTGTAAGAAAATTTACCATGTGCATATACTAAGTCTGACTAATTTGGTTTGTCACCAACTATAAATATTAGTAAATAGCCCAAAATTCCTATTCATCACATCAATATTTTTATTTACACTAGGATGATAAGTCAAGCTAAGATAAAACCACTCAACCTATTTTTTTTCAAATTAGAGCTGCAATTTGTAATAGCCTAGTATTTTCCCCTTTAATATCTTTGGTTCCCTCAAGTACCCATCATTTCTATGAGATCATAGATTTACTAAAATGGGTCTCTTGGTTAACTTGTGAAATTCAAGTCATGCTTTGCCTCCCCTCATGTCTTCATCATATGCCTAAATTGTCAAATCAAATAACTCATATGTATGAGTATGATTGACCCTATTTTTAGCCTATGGTGATTTTTTATACTTTCCTTTGCTAACACACTATTCCTCCATTATTCCCCATTTGCACATTTTCTTAGGTTTCCTCTAAGTTCTTTTATATATTTCAGTTTTCAAGTTTTTCCTTACCTAAGTATCTTGTCAAGAAGTTCTCCAAACTTTTTGTTCCCTATTCAATATTTTTACTATGTTTAATTTCCTGAGATTTCGTCTACCTCTATGCCTCTTCATCGATTCTTGTGATTTTTGCTACCCTTAACCCCATAGTGTGCATAAGGTTATAAGTAGTTGGTTTGTGGCTACCTTAACTCTTAGTTAAATTATATGATTTAAATCATAGTCTTATTTCTAGGTAATTAAGTTAGTGTAGATGAACATTATTCTTAGGTATCTAAGTAAATTTAAGTGAAAACCAATGAATACGTAGGGTACATATGGGAACTAGTGTTTTGTTTATTATCAATAAATTTACAAAAAAATCATAAGAGCAATAGGGATGAGAAGATAAAAATTGAATAAAATTGACAACAATAATTTTCACTACATTCACTAGATTTGGTTATACCACCATATTCATGTGCATTTGTGAGACATAACCCTATGAAGAATTCAATAATACAAATCTCACCAATTTATTCAATGTACATTTATTTACATTTATTACAATCCTTTATTTATTACCAAGATAAGATAATCCTTTGCAAGACAACAAGCATGATCCTTTGATTCATCCAAAAATATCAAAATACACTATTTAGTAGAGTTCGACGTAGATAATGTAGATGCTTTCTATGATAAAAATTATTTCTAACCCTTACACAATTTTTAAAAAGAGATGTATGTATAGGAACTAGGTGTCCCAAAATTTAAGGATCTGAAAGAGTTTAGTTGAAACTTAACCCTAGGTGACTTGCTCTAATTGGAAAACTAATTGAAAATTAATTGAAAGCCAACTGAGAACTACCAGATGAGTGGGAAATCCCACACCATCTCAATATATATCAACATCTATGTTGATTTATTACATTTATTTAAAAGAATAAAGAATGCACAAAGTAAAACTAGTACCTAAAATACTTCGAGTCTATAAAGTTATTTGAAAAGATATTAATAAATTCATTTAAATCATTCATACTAGGGCCCTTTTGATACTTAAACTTAATCCTCTAAGAAAATGTAGATTCTTCTAAGTTCCCTTGTAGTTCATCAAAATCAACCACCTCAAGATTCTTGGAATTTTTGAATATCTTTTTTTATTTTCATCATTCTTTCAATATAATTCTTGGATACTAACTCATGCAGTGAATCTGAAAATTATTTGATCATCTTAGTAGTTGAGGTTACCATTTATGTTGTCTCCTAGAATGTGCAAGAGAGGTCTTCAATGATTTTCAATATTTTTCATCACTTGTTCTACTAACCTTCTGTTTTTATTCAACTCTCATTTATAGTTCTGAAGTGACTATCGGTTTCTATTCAACTCTCATTTATAATATGAATTTTTAATGCTATGATTTTTTAATGTTATAAATTGAATGGTCTTCAAATGAAATATATTTTGAATTTGTGCATGTTCAATGTGATTTTTAAATAACTTTCAAATTGTGTGCATTATTTAATTAGTTTGTTGATATATATTTTTTAATTGTTTAACATGCAGTTGCCATATCATTTCTCGGATGGATCCACTTTTCACTTTAGAGGATTTCATGCCTAATCCAGAAATCCCTATAGATCCTAGTGCACATCCCACCCCACCACATGAGGATATCCCTAACACACCTTCGCATTCTCCACCACCTAACCCCCCACCCCCTCCTCCATTTGACCAAAATCAACTAAGAGAGAATATTTGATCCAACTTAGTTGTCATTCAAGGAAACATAGATCTCATAAAAAATGAGACTAGAATCCCTCCACATCTCGCACGGTTTGCATCTACGATGCAAACTATTGTCAATTCTGTTTGAACTATCGATGCAGACCTAGATAGGTTCCATCAATGGAGAGAAGAGAGGAGAAAATTCTATGCAGATGGAATGTCATATAAAGAAATCAATGACCTAAAAATCACTAAACAAGCTATGTGCCAATATTTTGTGAACCGCCAAACAAACGAACCAATACCACCCACAAAAAAAAGAATTTCAATTTTATGGTGTAGGCACCCGCAGATAGCTGCAAATTTTTGGGAGAGATGGTGGATGGTGTTTGATACTCCACCACATGGCAACAATGAGGTGCCCTTATATTTTTTGAGAAAGTTATGGGCTGAGTTTGAGTTGGGTAAAAAACCCAACTATTTTGATATGAGGTCATTTTAGGGAGCTGGGCGTGGCATGCCCCAAAATAGACTAGGAGCACATGTTGATCCTCAATGACGTGCTCGAGTTGCTCCTCTTGTTCCTCCTCCTTCTCCTGGTATTCCCGCTGCATTTCAGTAGCAAACCATGTTATCTACACTAGGAGCATTGAGCTCACTTTCAAGACATCTCACTCAGCAGACTACACACACGGCCACTGAAGTGGCCAATACAGAGCATGGAGGCTCGGGCTATAGGGATACTCAGACATCCACTTCAGGTGAGGCACATGCATTTGGGGCAGGATCATACCTAAATTTACTATATTCTGAGGATCGTCCCACACAAGTATGTTCATCTTTTGAACTTAAATTTAATTCAAGTTTGAAATGTAAAAAAATCATGTAAATAATAACATCAAACTATATATATAATATAATATTAATTCAATAATTTTGTGTTTGGTGTACAGACGCATGATGACGTGATGCCCATAACTCAATATCATCATCGTGTGTATATGTCGAGTGTTGTAGATTTGGGCTCACCTTTTCGACAGGTACTTGAACCAAAATATATTAAATAATTTGTGTGGATATATATATATATATATATATATATCTAATTTAATTTGAATTTGTACACATGTGTGAATTGATATATTATATCTAGATGCAGGGAGGTCATACTATTCCTAGTATTGACCAGCCACAAGTTACAGTGGTGAGCGCTCCTGAGACATCATGAGCTCAGGTGCGTGCTTTCAAAAGTTTGTTAAGTTTAAATTAAATACACATCATAGATCTAATTTAATTTTTTCATTTACATACACATGTGTGAATGATCTATACGAACTATTGTACATCTATATGTAGGGATTTGATGAGATAACCATGGCGGGCCGCGCACCTGAGACATCATCGACATCTATGCATGGGCAATCTCAGGTGTGTGATCATGAGGTCATATCATTCAAGGTTGTAAACTTTACTTTAAATCTCCTATACAATTTTTACAAACATTATATATATATATTCAAGGTTTTCACATATTGTTTGCTTTATATGAATATGCAGGATATAGTGGATCAGACATTTGCATCTTCTCAATTGAAAGTTATGTTACCCGTTGAAGAAAATGTGCCAGTTGATTCACATGACCATATGGTAATTTATGCATACTAGAAATCATTTTTACTATATTTAGTCGATATTTAATTAGTTTTTTTTAATCTAAAAGTTTATATTTTCAATTTTAAATATGTTTAATTATATCAAAATTTCTAAATAAATTTAAATCTAATTTCAAGTTTCTTGAACTCTTTTACAGCATGATGCAGGTACATCTAGTCAACATGGAACAAAGAGGAGACTTGATTTGACCAATCAGCCTGAGAGTTAGATGGTTTTATATTTTATGGACTACAAATCTCTAGTTTTATTTCAATATATGTGTTGGACTTGACATATAAATTTTATGGACTATCTAGATCTCTAGTTTTATTTTGAACATGTTATTATCATATATGCGTGTTTATTTATATCAGTTGACTTTAATATGATGATTATATATGCAGTCAATTATGAGATCGTGTTATGTTCATTTTCATCATTATATGAATTTATATACATATCTATATATTTATATTTTATCAAATTTTCAAGTAATACATGCACTATATAAATTCTTATCTAGAATCAAATTTCATATATATATAACTTATCACATGGTTAGGTGACAAATTAAAACATTCCTTAAATAGTTTCTTAAATCATATTCATAATAAATTAAGGGCAAGTAATTCTAACTATTTTCCAATTACATAGCAAATATTTGAATCAATAAACAAAAAACCATCTCCTTGTATGTATATTTAATGTATAATCTATACAATTGAATAATTATATAAAATGTGGTAAATAGAAGACACATGAAATATGTATAATCTATAAAATTGGAATAAGATATTTAAAAGTGACATCGAACAAACATATATAATGTACATCAAGATGTTTAATGTACAACTATATAACATGATGAAACATATATGTGCATGTAGATACAATTAAAGCTTATCAACTTTTAGGTGAATACCAAAAATTGATATTTACATAGTCTCTAGATAAAATAGTTTTCAGTTCAACAATCACATTGTAGACCGACTTGATGAGAACTTGCAAAAATAATTAATGTAACTACAATTTTTACGAGTCATTTAAGTAAAAAATTCATGCAAGAAAAGAACTGCATATAGTAAATTCCATACAAATTCAAATGATGTTAGCCATAGGATGGATTAAGGGGACCTAAGAGGATATATAGCTTAAGGGGGGGTCTTAAGAGAATTCCTTAAGGGGAGTTAAGAGGATGCATCTCATGAATCCTAGGATATGGCTTGATGGGTCCTAAGAGGATTAAGGAGATGTAAGAGGATATGACTTAAGGGTCCTTTAAGAGGACGAATTAAGGGGATGCAAGAGGGTGGATTAAGGGGCGTTGATAGAATGAGTTGAAGGAATGCAAGATGGTGGATTAAGGGGAGTTGATAGAATGAGTTGAAGGGATGTAAGAGGTTGGATTAAGGGGATGCAAGAGGGTGGATTAAGGGGAGTTGATAGAATGACTTAAGGGTCCATTAAGAGGACGACTTACAGGGATGCAAGAGGGTGGATTAAGGGGAGTTGATAGAATGAGTTGAAGGGATGTAAGAGGGTGGATTAAGGGGAGTTGATAAAATGAGTTGAAGTGATGTAAGAGGGTGGATTAAGGGGAGTTGATAAAATGAGTTAAAGTGCTGTAAGAGAGTGGATTAAGGGGATGCAAGAGGGATTAAGGAGCTGATAGAATGAGTTGAAGGGATGTAAGAGGGTGGATTAAGGAGTTGATAAAATGAGTTAAAGTGATGCAAGAGGGTGGATTAAGGGGAGTTGAGAGAATGAGTTGAATGGATGTAAGAGGGTGGATTAAGGGGAGTTGATAGAATGAGTTGAAGGGATGTGAGAGGGTGAATTAAGGGGAGTTGATAGAATGAGTTAAAGTGATGTAAGAGGGTGGATTAAGGGGATGCAAGAGGGTGGATTAAGGGGAGTTGATAGAATGAGTTGAAGGGATGCAAGAGGGTGGATTGAGGGGAGTTGATAAAATGAGTTGAAGGGATGTAAGAGGGTGGATTAAGGGGAGTTGATAGAATGAGTTGAAGGGATGTAAGAGGGTGGATTAAGGGGAGTTGATAAAGTGAGTTAAAGTGATGTAAGAGGGTGGATTAAGGGGAGTTGATAAAATGAGTTAAAAGTGATGTAGAGGGTGGATTAAGGGAATGCAAGAGGGTGGATTAAGGAGTTGATAAAATGAGTTGAAGTGATGTAAGAGGGTGGATTAAGGGGATGCAAGAGGGTGGATTAAGGGGAGTTGATAAAATGAGTTAAAGTGATGTAAGAGAGTGGATTAAGAGGATGCAAGAGGGTAGATTAAGGGGAGTTGATAGAATGAGTTGAAGGGATGTAAGATGGTGGATTAAGGGGAGTTGATAAAATGAGTTAAAGTGATGCAAGAGGGTGGATTAAGGGGAGTTGAGAGAATGAGTTGAAGGGATGTAAGAGGGTGGACTAAGGGGATGCAAGAGGGTGGATTAAGGGGATGCAAGAGGGTGGATTAAGGGGAGTAGATAGAATGACTTGAAGGGATGCAAGAGGGTGGATTAAGGGGAGTAGATAGAATGACTTGAAGGGATGCAAGAGGGTGGATTAAGGGGAGTTGAGAGAATGAGTTGAAGGGATGTAAGAGGGTGGATTAAGGGGAGTTGATAGAATGAGTTGAAGGGATGTAAGAGGGTGGATTAAGGGGAGTTGAGAGAATGAATTTAAACCCCAAGGGGTGTTGAGAGAGTGACTTAAGGGGATGCAAGTGGATGGATTAAGGGTAGATATATGAGGATATTGATTGAGGGGTCCTAAGAGGATGAATTAAGGGGTGTTGAGAGAGTGACTTAAGTGGATGCAAGTGGACAAATTAAGGGTAGATATATGAGGGTATGGATTACGGGGTCCTAAGAGGATGGATTAATGGTAGTTGATAGAATGACTTAAGGGGCTGCAAAAGGATGGATTAATGGTACATAAGAGGATGACTTAAGGGGTTTTAAGAGAATGGCTTAAGGGGATATGAAATCAATTATAAAGTATCAATTAAATGTATCTAGAACTATATATAGTTACCTATCTCTAGATTCAAATTCCATTGTAATATATGTGCATCTCCTCTCTTTTTTGTAAAGCATCTAATTTTGGGAGACCTGAAACAAAACTTTAATTAGGAAATGATTAAAGACATATATATATATCAATTAAATATATATAAAACTTTAATTAGGAAATGATTAAAGACAAATATATATATATATATATATATATATATATATATATATATATATATATATCAATTAAATATATATACAACTAGATATACTTACCAATATTTATTTACTCTATTGTACCATCTGCATCCTCTCTTTTTGTAATGCACCTATGATTGTCTCATGATCATCCATTGAAAGTGTCCATAAAACTTTATTAGCAGGCCTCCCTTGATATCTAACTAGTTTTATATTGGTTGCCAAAATCAAATGTGAATAATGCATAATCTTCTTGTGTCTTTCATAATCTTCAAATGTAGGCAAACCATTCTTTCTCATCAAATATTTTTGAAGCCAGGTGCCAACAACAACCACTGAACCAGTTGGATACTCAAAGTTGTCATCATCCACTCTAGTATGTACCAACTTATGTTTTCTCTCAACACATCTAGCCAACCGGTACTCTGTTTTCTCTTCATTCCCTTGAGGTGCAACAACAACATACACATGTCCTACAAAAATAAATACAAAATTCAATAAAAGGTGACTTATATTTAACTCATATAAACATGCATACATACAAAATTCAACTCAATAAATAATGTACCTTCTTGTACAAGATCTGAAACACGATCATAATCATATGATGGGAACACTTGATTATCTTCAATTGTCATTTCATGTTGATCATGTGTCGATGTAGGCATTAAAGCTCTTTGTTGCCATTGTTTGACCCATTCCATATTTTCACATGCCTGCCAATCACCTACAATACAAAATTGACCATAGCATGCCAAATCCCTTGTCCATATTGTCCATGTGTTTGCATTCAAACTCTTAAATGAATGCCATTTTTCACTTCCATTAATTGTTTCACAATCCTGTTGAGAAAAAATATCATTTTCTTCAACTAACCAAAAGAAGCGTCGAATTATTGATTTCTCACTTGTTCTTGTAGATAATTTGGTATTGCACCAATCTACAATTACACATGCATTTCTAAATTTTGCAGCATCCTCAAATTTTAGTTGCTCTCTAGCAAGAGCTCTTTTCACACATGCACCTGCTCCATCGTGTTCTCCCTTACCATGACCAGCTTAAAAAAAACTCCATATGTGTTGGATATTATTTTCCTTATGAACTCTACATAGCCAATAAAACATTCTAGCATTTTTGAATTGACCCGTGCAATTATCTGACCATATGAGATGTTCTAGCATTTGAATTCCTCTCTTTTAAATTTTTATAAAATATATCAAAACAATATTGTACAAACTCAGATGAATGTAATCGATTATCACTTACATAAAATGGTACTCTCTCAAAAATTTCTATTATCTTATGTACTATCTTCAGCATGTCTATAAACAATGTGAACAAATATAGCTACTTGCACTGAATTATAATATTGTGATTGAATTTCTTCTTGTGGAGCAAGAGTATAATTTTCAGCAAAATCAACAATTGACAATATAGTTCCAATTGGAAATGTGTTTTTACATAAACGAAATTGATTATCAAGCCAATGAGCATTCTGAGAGTGTTGAACATATTTAGGTACAAACTTATCTTTAAATTCAGTAATAAAAGCATGCACACTAACTTTTTCCACAATTAGCTCAACATGTTTTCCAATTTTTCCATCTTTTAAAGAATACTCAATATTTTTAAATTTTTTTACATCCACTAATTGTTTTCCAAAATCATCTAAACTACTTTCATGCATACATTCTCCTAATAATGAAAAGTTACCACATCTATTGCATTACTCAGAAATGCATCCTTTTAAAAAAAATGAGTTTCCATTTAAAGAGGGATTACAAAACAAACCTGCTATAAAATCTTTGATTCTTTCAGGTGGCATATTAATACCACAAATGTCCTGCATAATTTGGTTAGCATGCAAAGTGCATCGTATATATCGAAATATATCATAATAATAATGAAATTGTACATGAGTCTTACAACAACAAGAGATTCATTGCTTATTAATTCTAACATACCAAGGTTTACACTTTTCGAATGATCTTTGACTTATGCTAATATTCAATGATAAGATTGAAGCATCTAAATTTTTTTTATATAATTCAGTTTGAGTCATATCTAAGAGATGCTTTGGGTGAGGTTCAATTTTGGAACCCACCCTTAAATTTAAGACATCTCTAATGTTAGGTGATACTCTTGTATTATCATACCAAAATTTTTCGATTAAAGATTTAATTTCATTAGTTAATTTCATGTCTAATCTTGGGAGTCTACCACTAAAACTCCAACATTGATTAATAGGATCATTTTCAATACTTTCTCTTCTTTTAGCAGCTCTTATCAAAGTTCTAGGATTTAAGTTTATACATTTACTAATCTTACTTAACATTCTTTTATTTGAAGCTATTTTATCAACTAGAGCAGTTGTTATTGCACGACGCCGCATTCTTATCTTTTGATTGAATTTTCTTACCAATAACATCAATAGCATTAGCAACACTAGATATGACTTGTTCTATTGAGTTATCTTTCTTTTTTGGTTTTACAAAAACACCTAATTTTTTCATCACTTTTCTCATTTTAAACATTCTCATCAATTGCACCATGAGTTGACATTGGAATCCTAATTTCTTTCTATAAAAAAACATTTTATATATTTTATTTCCATAATTTCTAATTTGTCTTAAAGAAACTTTACCACGAAGGTTATCTAGCACATTTGTTTCAATTGTAAAAAAAAAAATTTCAGCTTCATCCATAGATGGAGTTTCATTTTCATTCACACAAGGGGTTTCATTTTCATTTTCAAATGTAAAAGGGATTTCATTCTCATTTTCATCAATATTAGGGATTTCATTCTAATTTACATTCTCATAAGATATAATTTCATCATTTTCTTGTTTTTACATTGTTTCAACCCTAGTAAATTATTGATCTCATCAATTCTGTATCCGACTTCCTCTAAACAAGCAATATCAATATTATAAAAACTTGGGTTTGAACACATACCTGGATAGATTGTTTGAATAGGTGCATTTTCCATATCATTGGGAGGTGGATTTGAAGACACACCCGAAGTTGTTTGCATATCATTCAAAGTTGAAGTTGAAGGCACAGTTGGGTTTGTCTCCATAATTGCATTTTCTTTCATATTCACCATCTCACATTTGCATCATTTACATTCATTTCATCATTCATGGCTTCCTCTTCAACATTCTTGGAACTAGATACTTCCAAATCTTTCATTTGATGAATCATTTCTCTCATTTCCCTTTGTCTTTTTGCCTTCTTATCTTTATTTGCTTAAATTTCTTCGGGTGTCATTACCTTTCTACATCTTTTTCTTTGTCTTTTCTTATCACCCATGGTTACCAAACCCTCTTTGATGACAAAAATAATAATTCAAGAAACCTATTTTAAAATTTCCACCTCCTTCAAATATTCAAATTAAACTATGTACTATGAAGATCATTTTTTCTATAAACTCTGAAGTACAAAATCATCATGAGTACATCCAAAAATTCACTTTTTCCAAATCTTCTTGTAAAAAGTTCTTGCACTTGATTCCACTTTAGAAAATTTAACTTGCACTTTTTCTCTTCTAACAATTTGAATAGAATATGCCCTGCACAGACAAATTTGCAATAAAAAACGCATAAAATGACACTTTCGGACCGTACTACAAAAAATGAATGTTGCAGAAAAATTGTGTTTTACCAGTATTTTCCAAATTAGGGAAAATGGCTATTATAGAAACACATATGCATTATGAAACACGTACGCGTTATGTTAAAAAAATGTGTACGTGTTTCATAACGCGTATGCATTACGGTCTCCCAACGGCCAAAACGTAATGCGTACACATTTCATTTAAATAACGCATATGAATTTCTATAACACATACGCGTTATTTAAAAGTTGAACTCCCATACCAAATCCAGCGCTGGTTTTAGGCTTGGGAAAGACTTGGCAATCTGAGCCTTAGCTTTTGACCTGCAACTAAAAAACTAAGGCAGATTGAAGAAGAATGTCCAACTTTGACAACATAGATGATGTATTTTTTTTCTGAATGAGTCTATAAAATTAAAAACCATTAGAGAACACAATGTCTACTTTCTAAATATATAATTTTTGTTAAAATTGGATTACGTTTGTTATTTTTTAATTAATTTCTAAGCAAACTAGGCCTTAAACTTGAAATATCAGGTTTTTTTGATTTTTTAATAACTTTGTATTGGTTGAGTTTCTTGTAAAAAAAATTATATGGGACCAAACTTCAGACAATTCTCTACACAATGAAAAAAAAAGAGTAAAAAAATGTTTTGTTTAGGTCCAATTATGTTGTCCGTACACGTTGATTTGAGAAAACATCAATTAAGGCCAATAAAAAATTAATAAAAAAAAATATTCAACCAAAAATTACAAAAAAAAATCCATTCCAAACTTCATGTTGTTAGCTCTCTTTTCCTAAAAGGAATTAGCAAAATAATTTTATTTGGGTCAAAAAGTGTTCGTACACTTGCTTGGTATGGTAAAAAACTAGGGACTTTTAAAAAGTGGTTTTTATAGATCCTTATCAAAATTTAATTTCTATAAACTGCGTATTTTAATAATTTAGATATTTGGAAACTAGATTCAAAACTATAAATTTCATATTACTAACTTTTTTTAAGATTCATTGTGGAAGTGCCTCAAATTTTCAGTCCAAGTGTGACAAATTCTGAAAAACAACAAAAACATTTCCACTTTTTGAGTTTTTTGTGTACCCAACTTCTTGCGTCAGCCCATACCCCCACATATTAACTAATGTAAGTTGTAAGATATAGATTGAATCAATAAGTAGCCATTCAATTATACACAAGAAATTGAGTTCCTGCGAGCCTATCATAGGGCAAGGTCCAATTCTAAAATTTCTGCTATGTTTCTAGTAGGTCTTTTGTAGATGGAGGTTCGAAGGAGAACACCACAAAGCTTACTAAGATGGTCTTCAAGCATGCCTGGTTAGCAGAAATCGATGCGGCATTGGATAATGTTGATGAAAATAAACTGATACCCATGCTTCAAAATTACTACATGATTCGCATGCATGGCTTGGAGATCATGAAGTTTCCTTTGATTAGAAACATAGAGCCTGAAATTTATGAAAAGCTATGGGATGTTCGTGAATGCAACATCTTTTTCCTACTTTGTGCTATGAAGTTGGTCACCAATTTTCCAGCAGCTAGGCCCTACGCTACGTGGAGGATGAAGAGTTGGTGAATGAGGTTGTGGTCAGTGATGAGGAAGACTGGGAACTAGTGCTGGGGGAAGAATGGCACAAAAAAAGATGAGTGGATCCAGAACAGAAGGCCGAAAGCCCAACTCATGTCAATTGTGGTCCAGACTGCCTAATGATCGCAGATTTCAAAGCCTAGCAGAAATGTTTTGTTCAGACAAGGATAGTGATGAGTAAGGTCGGTGGTCTGTTGTCTAAAGGTTATTTTTGCATAAACCGTGTTGATAAATTTGCTAACAATGTAAAGGGTTTCTATAGTCAGTCTGCTTAGTATGTTTAGAAGGGTTCATATTGGTTTTTTAGTGTCAGTTCTGTCAATTTGTAGTTTGGTCTAGGATATTATTTGCAACATTTCCAGGCTTTTATTTCTGGCCTTAGATATTTTGAGCTGAAGGTATTAAAATAGGATGTCTATAGGGAAAATTATAGTATGCGGAGTATATGCTCAATGAATTACCAATTGTAATATCTTTCCAAAAAGCAACACAGGGTGCTGCCCCATATAGCAGTAATTTAACTATCAAAAAAAAAATTATACATAAGAAATTTGAAAAATTATAAACTTAAATTCCTAGATTATGAGTTATACATACATACAAATATATATAAATATAGTTCAAAACTATTCCTTACTAGAGATTATATTACCAATAGGCCAATAATCACATATATGTCTTCCTTGTCCAAGTTAGATATTGGTTCTATCTATGTATACTAATATATTATACAATAGAATCCATGTAATCCTAGGTCAAAAATCATGAGATGTAATCATTTATTCATGATATATATGTCCCCTTGATAGTAGTTGGGGAATCAAGAAAATTGTTGAAAAGGTTGAGGATAGACATAAATTATGATAGTAAAAGTGTTTTGAGGAGGTACAAGATAAATATGCATATAAGAAGGTGGTTTATTTTTGTTAATTCTTTTAATAGTGTCTCTAGTATTGAGAATAGTGAATAGTTTCTTGTAGAATTTTGTGTATATTTGGATAGAGGCCAAAGGGATAGTGGAACAAGCTTAGTTACTATGTAAACAATTTTTTACTTAGAAGTAGTCTCTAGTTTAGACTTATTATCTAACTTAACCAATAGGCATGGGGCTATGAACTAACTTGGATTTGTAATTTTTTAGGTTTGGGACACTTATGATGGTGCAAAAAAATAAGTGTGAAACACATGGATAACTTGTAAGATGCCATGAAATAAGGGTAAGACAAAAGAAGTGACATAGGACACAAATAATTGATTTATAAGAGCTTTGGCTACATAGGTAGAAAGTTAAATAAAAGAACCATGACTATACAAAATAAAAGAATAAATGCATGCTATGAAAAAAAATCAAGTTATCTCATCAACATAATACCATTATCCATTTTATAAAAAGTGGGTTGACAAGTCTTACTATTCTAGAATTATTTGACTTCTTTCTATGTTGCAATTATTTCACCTTCATGTCACATTTAGGTAGGAAATTGAACTTGGACCAACAAAAAACTCAAATAATTCTCGACGAAACCACAAAAAACCTATTATAATCACAACGAAAGATCGCAACATACAAATAATTATGACCAATACAAAACCACCCTCACAATCTCTCAATACCTTAAAAATATTATTTTTAATATTCAAGATAAATATATCTGTAGACGTCTAAATTTGGACACTTAATTTATCCAAATTCATCCCCTTTCGTCTTATTTTCATAATACTGTTATTATTTAATTAATAGCTTTAATTCTGCCAAATCTCTAAGGTATTTAATCAATAATACCTTATCTTTTTAATCATCCTTCCATCAATATTCTATTTATTTAATTCCCTTCATGTCACATCCTCCATCATTTTTATCTTATCTTAATCCTTCTTCTAATCCCATCATTAGGATGTGCACATGCCTAATCCTTGATTAGGAGGTGTCACATCCTCCAGCTTTTGCAAGTTGGCCTCTAATCTCTCTTAGCCACCTAATCCTCCTCTAATCCTTCACTAACTAGACTAATTAGCTTCTCAAGGACTTTTTAATTCCTTTTATCCTTCCAAGGAATATTAAATTCTTTTTCTCTTCCCCATGTCCTTTATGACATGTGTCCTTAGTCAACCCTACTAAATGGTTTTCTTTTTTGACAAGGCATCTCCCTTCCCCATGTGAATTTTTAATTCACATTTAATCTCCCAATGCATTTAAGGAATTTTAAATTCCTTCTCTCATCCCCATGAGAATATTTGAGGAATTTTTAATTCCCCACTTGTCCTCTCTCCCACATGGGAACAAAGACCTCATTTATGAGGAGATCTTGTCAAATCCCAAGGTACTTTGTGTATACCTTGATATTCTATCCTACTCTAAATATGCAAAATAACTAAGCAATGCGAATGATAAAATACCAAGGACACCTCAAGATTAGCCAAAAGAGTGTTATAACGAAAAGGAAACGAATAAAATGAAACATAAATAGTTTCACCTTCCTTGCTGTTGCTATCTCTTTGATTGGCCCTTGCTTTGAATGGTTTGTGTGCTCCTTAGATGATTGCTTGGGTGACTAAAATGCAAGATTCAATGTGCAATATGATTAAAAGAGATGGCTAAATGATGAAAAAAGATTAAGAAGGAAAATGGGTAGCATGTAGTTGCTCAAATCAAAAGTGTTATAAATGCCTTTGAGGAGGGGGTATTTATAGGAGAATTTGAACTCTCTAGAGAATTCAACGGTCAAGATTGCTCCAACAAGGCCAAGATGAAGGGCTATGGTAGGTTGAGAACCCACAAGCCCTCACATCTTGACATGTGGAGGGTGAAGTGGACAAGAGGATATGAGGTGTAAATGAGGTGTCAAGAAAGTACATGAGGTGGAAAAAGGACATGCACCTTGGGGATTGAGGAGATTTCCACAAAAAAGGGATTTCTTGTCCCCAAGTGGGAGTGAAAGAGACATTTGAGGAATTTTAGAATTCCTCAAAAATCTACATGGGAAAATGAAAGGTGGTTGAGGATATAAATGTGAATTAAAAATTCACATTCCTAGGATGATCTAGAGGGTGAAAGGTGGGCTCCAAAAAGGTGGGTCTTGGTCACATGTGTAGATTGTGACAAGTCCAAGGTTCTAGAAGCCTTGGAAAAATGAAATGTGAATTAAAAATTCACATAAAGAGGAGTGGAACCTAGGACAAATATATGTGAATTAAAAATTCACATGGGAAAGGGGGTCAATATCCAAAAAGGAAAAATGGAAGAATTGACTAAAAAGTGGTGTTAAATTTAGCTAATGACCTTGGTTAAGGTTGTGCAAACATTGGATTAGGCTAATTAATGGAAGATTAGAGGCAAGTGGCAAATGTAGAAGGATGTGACATTAATCTCTGATTAAGAGGATGCACATCATAATCATGAATTAATTAAATTAATTCCGATTAGGGCAAGGTTATGGAGGATGTGACAAGGAGAGAGAAAGTGAGGAATTTTAAATTGATTTTAAATCAAAAAAGGGGGAAAAATGACTAAATTAAATAAATTAGCGTATTTATTTAATTTAGAGAGGAATAAGGTGAAAGATAAAGTATTAATTAATAAATTTAATACTTTACCGATACGAGACAAAAGGTGTAATATTAATTTAATAAATTAATATTAATGTGATAGACGGAAAGGCAGTGAATTTAATCATATGGAAGTGATTAAATTTAGATGTCTACATTTTGCCCCTCTTCGAAATATTGTTAGGATAACAGTGTTTCGAAGAAAAATAAAATGCGAATGAGGTGAGAGGTGAAAGATGGTGATGCTCCTGGCATGAAAAAGTTGATGATGTCCTAATGACTGGGCTAAAGGGATGGAGGGATGGTAAGAGGGTATGCCCCCTCGAGAGGGCGGTTGGGGAAGGGAAAATGGGTCCCCGGACGACATCTCGATAGGAAGGAAAGAATGATACCATTGGATAGAGCTCGGAAAACCAAGCAATTTTGGCTTTTGAACGGAGTTGATCCGACGCACGGTTTGCGAATGGCAGCCTCGGGAAGTTTGGGATTAGTTGGAGGAATAAAAAGGTAAATAAAAGGTAAAAAATACTTTTTTAGAGGAAGGGGGTTAAAAAGGTAATTTGAAAAATGACCTGGGTTATTTTCACTGTAATAGTTGAGAGAAAGAGAGGAGAGGTGTGAAAACTGACGAGGAGACACGATGCCGACGGACAATGACACTACGATCGTGCACCGGGCGGACGAGGTGCGTGCAATGTACATTGGTGGCGTAGGCGGAGAAGAGGTGAGTGGCCAGAAAACCCTCAAATTCAATTTACGCACTTTTTACGTAAAAAATTAAAATTTGAAAACATGGGTTTTGGCGGGAAAATAATTTAGAAAAATGGGTCTGCTGCACATTTTAAAAAAAAAAAAAAAAACGACAGACCAGAATTCGAGGCGCATTAACGACTGG
>VDFB02305423.1:0-29211 GCA_007258455.2 Sequoia sempervirens | reverse complement strand
AATTTCAACTCGATCGGAGCTTGGGAGCTATCAGAAACAAGAGCTTACTATTTATAGTAAGCCACCTTCAGAAACAAGCTATAAATAGCAGGGTGACCAAAAGTTGCAGTGATGACAGGTTAACAAGGCATGAAGATGCTATGTTTAAAATTTCAGGCCATTCCGAGCTTCAGAGGCGCGAATACAGAGAACTTACTATAAATAGCAGGGCACGTAAGCTGGCGAGAATGATGAAAATTTTGTCTAAGTCTGGAGTCTCGTCCGGCAGGCATGGAAAATGCGCCCATCTCAGCTAGAAGCGTAGAAATTTTTGGAAATATGAGTTCATCCTGCTGAGGGGTCAAAATGCGCCCAAGGCACCAGAAGTCAAAGAAAGTCAACGAAATTTCATCCTGCTCAGGGGTCCAAATGCGCCCAAAATGAAAGAAAGAAAGTTGAAAAAGTTTCTAAGTATATGAAAATCCGCCTCACCCCTCCAAATGCGCCCATCCTCCTCAGGGGGTGAAATGCGCCCAGTTCACAAGGTGGTCAAAGCAAAGTCAAACATGAAAATCCGCCTCCACCCTCCAAATGCGCCCAAGGGAAGTTGATGGAAGTTAAAAAAATTTCTAAGTATGAAAATCCGCCACCCTCATTGAAATGCGCCCATCCTTCTCTCACATCAAAATGCGCCCAAGGTAGGAGTCAACAAGAAAGTCAAAGTTTTTCATCCTCCTCAAGGGGCAAAATGCGCCCAAATCATGCAAGTCAAGACAAAATTTTGGAAGGTGAAGGGTCACCCAAAGATGTTGGAGATTTCATCCTCCACTAGTATGAAAATGCGCCCAACTTGCAAGTTCGTCCTCCTCCTACAAGGAAATGCGCCCATGTTAGCATGTGAAAGGTAAATACGAGTGGTAAATAAGGTGAAAAATGTTACTTAGCGTGGTGAAAGGTGGTGAAAGCTTAGGCGTCATCCCTCTTCATGTGTAGAATGCGCCCAAGGTGGTGGGCCTTTGTGAAAACCTTGCTAGGCGTGTGAAGGGAGTCATAAGGTGTTAGGAATATTTCCTAAGGCGTTTGGAATGTGTTAGAAAATATCTTGAAGGCGTTGAAATGTTTTGAAGTGTGCTAGGCGCCTCAGTGGAAAGTGAAATATTTTCTAAGTGTAAAAAATTATCTAAGGCGTTGGGCTTTTGAATGAATATTTTCCAAGTGATGAAGTGGAGATAAAATGTGCAAGGCGTGCCGGGAATGAAGTTGATATAAAAATTTTCTAAATGAAGATTCCTCTCCACTGGCAATCAAATTTTTTCTAAGGCAAGATTTCAAAAGTACAAGATGATTTTAAAATATTTTCTAAGGCAAATTTATTTTCCTTGGAAAATATGCCTAGAACTCAGATGGTAGAATTTTCTGGAGCACGAGCAACTTTTCTCAGTGATGAAGTCAGAGACGATGATATTGCAAGGTGATTCAAATTTTTTCAAGAGGTCAAAACAACACAAAGTGATCACAGGCGAAGAACAATTTAAAATGATGGAAATAATATTTTTCTAAGGTTCAAAATTCAAAAAAATTAAATGAACCCGTTCGTTGGGTACCCATGAATTCGAGACATTCTGACGAAAATTTGCTTCTGGGTACTGAACATTTGTGATGATGAATGGATTTCCAGATCTTTCAAGCTTCGCCGACACTTTTTCAGTGAGGAATTTGATCAGTGCTTAAGTTATGAATTTTCCTAAGGGAGAATTTTGAATTTTCTAAGGCAAATTTGAATAAAATGAGTTTTCAGAGTGAATTTTCTTCGAACGATGAATCCAAAGGGAATTGCCTAGATGATTTTGATTAAACTCTTCAAAGATGAATTTTCCAGAGCAGATGATGAAGTTAAAAATTCGAATTCAAGTGACAAAGTTCCGGCTGGTGAGTTAAGAGAAGATGAATTTAAATTCGAATTTTTCAAAAAGTAATCCAAAACGCCAGTCAAAGTCAAGTTTCTAGAAGAATAATATTCCCGACGACTGGAGACAAGTGTCAGAAACACCAGAGAGGGAAAATTCGAATTCTTGAAGTGGAGTAGTGGAGTTTAATGGCACTGGCTAAAATTAACGTCTTCTAGAATTTGAATTTTAGCTATAAAATGAGCAAGTTTTTCACTCATTTTCACAACTGAGAAGGGCGAATTTGCTAAGTCTGAGTGAGCTTGAAGAAGTTCGAATTTTGCCAAGAAGTTGAAGTTGCTGATTTGGGACGCCTTGTATTGAGTTGAAACAGTTGAGAAAAGCACGAACTTGCTAGTGTGAGATTGCTGATTGCTGGTTTGAAGTGCAAGTCATAGAAGTTTAAAATTTGCTGATTGCTGATACGAAGTAGTTGAAGTTGAATTTGCTGATTGCTGATACGAAGTAGTTGAAGTTGAAATTGCTGATTGCTGATTGAGAAGTAAGGTCATCAGAGTTCACTTAGAAATCTGTTCTAAGTGTCGGAATTTGAACTTATTCAAGAGAAGAAGCTGAGGTTTGCAAACATGAAAGATATTGCAGCTTCTAGAATTCGACTGCAGCCCCTATCGTGCCTTATTTTATTAAATCTAATTGCTGATGAACGTTTGTTATGTTGCAGATGGCTGAAGCGAGGACAACCGGAAAGGACAATGGTGCCTCAAGACAAGCTACGATCAAGAAGCTGAGCAAAACGTTCATGCCGGAGTCAAAGTTCATTTCGAAATTGGGCAGGTTGACAGACACAAACTTGGGCGCCGTCAACCTGGAGACTCTCAAGAACAGGCTGTTCGGGATTGGAAGTCATCGGGCTTCGGTCACTTCGCACAACATCGTCCGAAGTGGACTATATGCAGCTGCTGGTTTTCCGCCAGCTATTCAGTGTTCGGAGTTGATTATGGAGTGCGCCAACTGTTACGAGAAAGAACACCGGTCGATCACGTCACCAGATGGCCAAGTACTTGCCAATCTCACTCCGGCAGGCATTGGTGAAGCTTTTGGGATCCCGGTGCACAGGAACATGATCTACAAATCCAGGGAGCGAGCGGAGCGGATGTATGCTTCTGCTTTCGAGAGATGCATGGATACAATTAACACTCACTGGATGAGCACTCCGAAGCCGTCTCGTACGAAGTTGCCGAAGCAGATCATAGCCGAAGACCTAAAGCAAGAATATTGTGATCTTATCATGTTGCTGAGCAGGGTTGGTGGATGCCCACAGTCCTATATTTTTGAGCCTTGGATGTTTTATTACATCAACCTGGTGTTGGAGGGCAAGGATTATGTCAATTGGGCTGAGATGATTAGTGACAATATACATGAGCAGCTCCTGAGCTTGCGGAGGACGAAAACGTTTTACATGAGCTCCTATCTCATTTACATGTTGGCACGGATGACGAGGTACAGAGGAATTTCTTACAAGGAACCCATCGGTTGTGGCTCTCACCAGTTCAAAATTCATGAGGCGTGTACGCAGTTGCACCTTTCGAGCACAACTTATTATAAACGTGTGAACGATTCATTCACCATGTACATCACGAGGCTACTTTAGGAGAGGTTACAGTGCAGAATCTCTAGAAATGCCCAGGAGCTAATTGAGAGGTATGGGTGCTGGTTTATACAATTTCCAAGATTTTCATACATTAGGCTGCAAGGATTTTCTTCATACCCATATAGGCTGCCTAAGTACCCAACAGACAGAATAATAATGCTAGAGATAGCTAGACAGTTGCTGGCCTTTGACAAAATCCAAAAGAAAAAGAAGAAAGGAGGGATAGAGTTTCCAGTTGTGATGGGCAACTCGGACGAGGTTTGTCCTTCGATACAGGCATGTAGAGAAGCTGAAAGTGAGCTTCAATTTCATCATTTCTCATATCACACAAGTAGACAACACTATGACCCACACCATAACATCAACTGGGTGTTGTCAGAGGAATTCAAACACAAGGCCACCATTGAGGATTACTGGGCTGATGCAATTGATGAGATTGAAGTGAGGAAGAGAATGTTCTCTAGGTTGCCGATTACTCTGATCAGGGAGTGTGAGGTAGTTCCAGTTCCGGACCAGGTTAATGAGGATATGGATGTTGTTCATCTAGATTATGCAGCTGTTCGGGATACTCCACTTCCGCCTGTAGACTGGTCAGAGCCCGAGGTTGCAGACTTAGATACTCTTTCTATCCCAGTTATGACATTCACCAGGGCATGGGTTGATAGACGGGTGAACAGACTGAAGAGTAGGTCAATTGCCTTGACTTACAACTTGATGGGAGATCACAGGACGCCCACCACAGGAAGGAAGAAACAGATTACACGAGGACCAGAGTCCAGAAAGAAAGAAATAGTTCAGCCAGAACCTCCACGAGTTACAGTGGCAGTACCTTTGGAGACACGTTCTCCAAGCATACAGGAGGTGTCTTTATTTGCTGATCAGAGGGTTACATTGAATCAGGTACCGGAGATACAGAATGATATTCAGCCTCCACGGAGGGAGTCGATTGGCCAGAGTGCCAATGTACCTGTCAGGCTTGATCAGCAGGATGATGAGGGGACTATTACTGACCCTCAGTTTCAGCAGGAGTTAGAGGCGGCCATGAATGATGGCGATGATGATATAGTGTCGGGTGACACTCAGCCACTTGAGGACGATGAGCCTTGCCAGAATGAAGAAGAAGTTGAACAGGTTAGAGAAGTCGAAAGTACGACAGCAGCCCTTCGATATAATTATATGAGGTGCCCTCGGATATTTAGGAGATAGAATGAGAAGAAGCCCGAATGAGGAGATTGATCCAGCAGTTGAGACGGAAGAGTTCTTGAACCGGATCAGTGCTCCTCCACCGAAGAAGAAGGCAAGAAAGTTTTCGAAGATCTCCACGGATGAGGATGGCTCTCTGCGATTTTCATCGCTGTCGGCCCCACTTAATCGAAAGTGTGACCCGGAATGAAGCAGCTCCCCAAAACTATGTGGTCACCACTCTGGATTTGGGACGCCCTACTGGTGCACAGATTGTTGAGGAGTGTGATAACTCCTTCCTTGCCCTTAAGGATAGATTGTTCAAAAAAGAAGGAAAATATAAGAAGTTGAAACGAGAACACAAGGCGCTAGTTGGATATGTTCAGCAGTTGTCTCGTTCCTGAGGGCAGGATGTACCAGTGATAGAGCCTCCAGCAGATATTCCTAGAGAGTCGATCAACGGCTTAGTAGAGTTGGGGAGAATGGCACAGGAGGCAGACAAATGGGTCACAGGAGTTCGTACTGAGACAGAAAAATTCATGGAAGACCTTGCCTTTGCCTTTCAGCAGGCCTCTTCTATTTTGGCACGGATGGATGCGGTGGATCATGCTTGGGGCGATGCTTCCATCTATCAGAGTAAGGTGATCCAGCGTCTTGAGGTGTTGAGGCATGTGCCATTGCAGTTGCTGATTGATGGAGGTGTCATTCAGGCGAATGACCGATATGATTTCTCTCGGTGGTATTCTT
Source organism: Sequoia sempervirens (assembly GCA_007258455.2). Lineage (NCBI taxonomy): Eukaryota > Viridiplantae > Streptophyta > Pinopsida > Cupressales > Cupressaceae > Sequoia > Sequoia sempervirens. The sequence goes on along the minus strand of VDFB02305423.1, from coordinate 23,745 downwards.
CGGCTATCACAGGGCGTGGCTTCTTCGATGCAGCACAGGCGGATTCAGCCAGGATACACAAGGCCATGGTCAACATTATAGATGGAGTTCAGAACACCTTGAGGCCATATTTGCTAGGCGGCTGAATCCAGATGAAATAAGTTTTGATAATTTGAGGGGTTTGCTGGTTCCCTTCTTCGCAGATGTTAAGACCTTTGTACAGGACGACTTTGAGAATACTGCTACATTCTCCACTTTGATCCAGAACACGCAGGACTCATTAGCTGCTTGGAGAAAATCTTGTACAAGGCACACGAGCACTCACGGGTGTTAGAGTTTCAGCTTGATCAGGTTCCGGCCTATTTCAGTTCACATGAGGTTGAGGCCAGATTTGGCAGATTTGTTGAGTTGGCAGTCAGAGAGAAGGCTAATGGGAACACACTACTGGACGAAGATCTTCTAGAAGACCGAGTATGGAGCATTTATTGCATTTGCTATTTTGGGAGTGAGTGGGAATCTTTGATTCATTTAATATACCACTCCCTTATTCTGGCAGTTTTTAGGGTTAGGGCCGAGGTGGCACGATTCTGGCCACTCTATTGATTGTAACCCTAGCCGTCCTTTGGGACTTGGCTAGCTATAAAAGGGGGAGTCCCCCTCATTTGTAATTCATTAGGAGTCAGAATCAGAGTAGACATTGAGAGAGCATTAGCTTTAGAGCTAGATAGTGTAACATTGTAGAGTATTTTTGCATCATTTGGAGAAGAGAGAAAGTTTTCCCTTTGAGAACTTTTGAAGAGATTGTTGTGTAACACATTTTATGATAATAGATCTTTTCATTGATGATGAAATTCGTCTTGTCATGAAATGCTAGCAAGGTTTCTTCTTCCTTTCGTATCCAAGTAGATTAGATTCATGCAAGTAGCTTACTTTGGTGTGTGTTGTTTTATTGAGATAGCTTCGCTTTATTCCATACCACTAGCGGCTTGTTGATGATAAGTCCGCCTTGCGTGGTCAACTGGACATTATCTTGTGTTTAACTTCGGTTGTGGTTTACATACTTATATGCGTTGTTCTGATGGTGTACGTATGTTAAACTATAACTTGAATACCTTTCGCTATCCCCTTTGAAGATTGCACCGATTTTGCTGAGGCTGTCCGACGGAGGCTAGGTGAAATCTGGTTGAAGTCTATCAAAATGAAGCTCCACATACCCTGCATTTAGAATAGAATATAAATTTCTTAGGCCCTTTCCCTTTTACTTTCCGTATATTTCTTATTAGTCTTAGGAAAAGATGCACATTGCCAAATCATACACGTAAGAATTCCCCTTCAATATCATACATTAACTGCTGACTGCAAGAAATCTGGACAATTGTGTAAGTCCCTCGCATTTAACAATACGTTAATACACATCAACTTCAACCGGTCTATTCAAGCATCAAAGGAACCTTGAGTTGAACATAACTTTCTCAATCTTAGCTAAAGATGGAATACTTTTGATCAAGAGAGAACGGAGTAACCCAAACTATTTTGTTTTCGCCGTTTGGTATGGTCACAAAACCTATCAACAATTCCTATGTGGGCATAACAATTAATCGTAATAGTGAAGACACATGAACAAAATACCAAAAGAGCAATATTGAGGGCAAGGTAGGCGCAACATATATTTCTCTCTCAAGCAAAAGTTAATTACAAATGAGCAAAAGCTCTTATTTATATACATCAAGGTGTAGGGAACCCTAAAATCACCTTGAGTCATCTACAGTCTTGCAATGCATGCAAGTTTTGCTGCTAAGCCCTAAAAAAGTAAACTATACAGCTAACTGGAAAACTATCATCAGTTAACCAAAACACCTAATCTAAAAATGGACAACTGTGCGAGCATGCACGTCCTTATTGAAAGCGAGTTAATTGGAAGACTACCATCAATTAACGAAAACCCTAAATGAAACTCCAAGTAAATAAAGCAAATCTCAGAATAGATATGCATGTGATGACAACATCGAGTTAACTTGAAAGGGTAACGCCAAGTTCAACTCGTGTGTGTAATGTCTATCCTGAGAGGTGGGAACTGAAGGTTACTATGTGTGATCTCGAGCAATCAATCCCTCAACGAGATTGTTAACTGTATCAACATCTGAATGTTAGCAATTTGAGCAATCTTGACAATCTTCGCACACTCAAACTAGCATTTCACTAACTTATAGCTTTGGCGGCTCCGTAACTGAAGTGATGGCCATTATCTCTTCTGCGGCTTGATACAAATCGGTCTCAGCTTTTCTAACGAAATCATGAATTAAGACTGATTTGGTCTTGAATTCAGTCTGTGTGTACTATACTCTGAAAAACTCGCCTGTTGACTGTGAACACGGCTATATTCTGACAACTTTTCTGGAAAACTAAAAATAGCCTGTTGAGGCTAAAAATAGCCTTTCGAAGAGTTATTTTCGGCCAAAATCTAAGATATGGGTTTTGTCCAGAAAAAGATTCTAAGACAACCCAGAATGTCAGATTTGCGAAAATTTGACTTCTACTCAACCATGCAAGGAATTTTCAGTTGAGAAAATTAGAGCCTCGAGAACTGATGCTTTGGAGTAAATTTTCCTAAAAAATTTTGGCACATGGGTTTTCTCGAGGAAGCTATTCTGAATCAACCCAGATGATTTGTTTTGCCAAAAGTCGCCAATTCTTCAAACATGCGAAAGAATTTAAGACAAGAAATAGAAGAATTTAAGACAAAAGATAGAAGTTTTTAGTGCTCTGCTTCTGCTGAAAATCGCCCTCTTGTCTGAAGTCTGCCGATAATTCTGACTTGTACTTGCAAAGAAAGTGTTTTGACGTCTTTGCCAATGATTGCTGATGAAGAATTTGCCTTTGGTTTGCTAAAATTAGCCTTTGCTTGAGAAATACGAATTTCTCTTGAAAATACGCCTTGTGAATGAAGAAAAACGAATTTTGCTTGAAAAATATGAATTTCTCTTAAGTAAAACGAATTTCTCTTTAGCTTTGTGAATAATAAATGAAGATGGCGCCATACTTAAACAAGATGAAATTCACATCAATCTGACAACTGCAAGATTTAAAACCCTGATGAAAATAGAAGCCTTCTGATTGGACCCCTTTCAGTTTCATTGCCACTGACTGGAAGTTTGAATTTAAATAAATAATAAAATATTCATCATGCAAATAGCAAAGGCGCCAAAAATAGAAAATCGCCATTTAATGCTAAAATTACAAAATAAATATTAAATATTTTGAACTTCAGTTGACAATTCGAATGAAGCTTTAGGATTCACCGTTAGACTTCACCGATTCCGAAAAGTCATCTCTTGAGCTCATAGGCGTCCATTTGCTCAAGATATTTCACTTTTTATTGACTTCCTATTTTATAGCTGACGGCAAAGTGACGACTGGCCAACTTCGACACTGATTTCCGGGTGACTGAGAGATGCTGAGACTGATCTGGAGAATTCATCGGTAAACCTACTGAACAAGGAAGAAATGTCTGCTGGGAGACACAACTGCAAAATCCATCATTTAACACCTTGAAAAATTAGGCGCCCCTGATTAAATTCATTTACGGGTTCCAGACTTAAACCATTTTCCTAAACTGCCATCTGACACTTCAAACGGCTACTGACGGTGAACGGTGAACCCTGCTGATAGGAAACGAAGCTCACTGCATGACTGGAGACATTCTGCATCCAACGACTGTACACATGGCATCTGAAAAATGCATTAAGGGCCTCAAAAGTAAAAGCGCGCCTGACTCTCAGTTGCACTGATGTCATTTTGACGAAAGTTGAACTTTCATCCAAGTACCCTACTTCGACCTCTGATATCTGGAGCTGGGATGACCCGATTCAGGCACTATCTGTTTTAACAGACAGCCAGAAGGGCCCACAAGAGAAGTCTCTGGAGGTGACGAAGCAAGAAAACTGCTTCTAAGACCTCAAACACTCCAGTGCGTATTTTATTTAAAATTACCGCTCCAGACTCGGCCATTTTCCGGATATCCTCATTCTTCAGCATCGCACCAAAGACCTCGCACGTACGAGCGTTTGCCAAATCCCGAAGGCTGACGGCTAGGCTTGTTGAATAGATAAAGTAATTACGCTCAAAAGCCGTGAAGACTTCAGACGTGAACGACCTCATCTGACAGGCCTAAAGGCTAGGCGCATTTGGATTGTAGAAATACATTGCAAATTTTATGTTGGTCCGCCCGTGAAATTACGTGCTTGGTAAAATCTCCGCCACGATCACCTGGAACATCGGATCGACAAGCAGGATGATGCATTGCGAAGCTAGGCTAGAGTGGTACTGATGTCAGGAAGACTTTGTATGCAAATTTTGCCATTTTAAGGGTCCTTTAAACTAGTGCCCCTGAGCTGTACTTGCATTGGGAATCAACGGAGATGCTCTGGAATGTGAAATCTCCATTATAAGCCCATCTTTAGACGACTGTTGTCGGAATTCTGAGACTCGAATGACTACGTTTGATATCTTGTCGGATAAGCAGACTAGTCGAGAACAGATTGACTGTATTCGCTACCAGAAATACCAGAATTTACCCCCCCTTTAAGATGGGCGCCCTCAGGTTAGAGTTGCGCTTTTGCCTGAAAAAGACAAATTTCTCATATCTGGAACTTTAGGGATTTCGACTCCTGTCGCTGTTTGCCGGAGCTGTGGGTCTTAGAAACCTTCACTGGATAGCTCATCGGATAGCCAGACTGATTCTGAAGAGATTGACTGTATGCTTGAACGCTTTCAGCAAGATCTTGACCTTCAAAAAGCTGGGCGCCCCTGGGCTATAGTTGCGCTTTTTGCTTTTTCCTTGAAAAATCTTCATAAATTAACCACTGAAAATTCCGTCTCGATCACTGAAATGACCATGTGCAACGTGAAATGCTGTCGTGAGACGCTCCTCCATCATGAAATGCTTCGTTCTGAGTCTCTGCTTCAGGTTCTGATCAATAAAACTGACTTTGACTGACAAAATATTGACAAAAACTCCATGCTTGATATTGCCCAAAACTGCGTTTTACATCATTTTAGCAAAATTTAGACTTTTTATGCAAAATGTCTTGATGAAGCAAAAAATTTGGTTTGGGTACAACACTGGTCGAATTGATGATCTATATAGGCTCTCCTGATGAATACCAATCACACGAGCTGATTTTATGCTAGAGTTCTTGGGCCATGCAAGAATTTTTCCTTCAGAAAAGGCAACCTTGTACCCTTTGTCCTCCAAGGCTGAAATGGAGACAAGGTTTCTTTTGATCCCTGGTACGAACAAGACATCACTCACATGAAGAGGGATACCTGAATCTAGCTGGAAGGAAGTGGTCCCAGCTCCCTTTACGACATAACTAGCATCATCTCCAATTATCACCTGTAATTTAGACTCTTTCTCTACTAAGTCTGTAAGATGCTCTCTGTAGCTTGTAATGTGACGTGAAGCACAACTATCTATCAACCAAGTATCACTGTCAGTTGGTACATTACTTGAAAGAGCGGATATGAATAGAAATCCCTCTGAATCGTCTTTTAAAGTCTTGATTCCTTCTGAGGTGTCTTTTCATCAATGTTTGCAGTAGAAACATGCTGCTTCAACTTTAATTTGCAATCTCGGGCATAGTGTCCATACTTGTCACACCTGTAGCACTGAACTTGTCACACCTGTAGCACTGAATATGAGAGAGATCCTTCTTTTTCGATTCTGAAACAGAATCTGATTTTTTGTCTCTATTCCTCTTGAAGGTGCCTCTTTTTCCTTCTCTTCCTTTGCCTCTTTCTCTAGTAGCATGTGTAGCAAGAACTTGATTTTCTTCATTATGAGAGTTTCGCCCATTTCCTCTTGCTGCCAATCTAGTTTCTTCTTGAATACAGTCAGCCTGAAGGTGATCAAACTTGGGCAACTTGGATCTCCCAATGATGCTCAGAGTAAAAGGCTCCCAAGATTGGGGAGGACCATTTAATGCCAACATAACAAGATCTCTTTCTGCAACTATATCCCCAATAGTGCTTAACTGATCTCTCAAATCAGAGATCTTTATAAAGAATGAAATGATTGAATCTCCTTTAGCCATTTTTACATGATGGAGCTGTTGTCTCAGAGCAAGGGCTTTGCTGGTATTGTTGATCTCATACAGTCCTTTTAGAGCATCAAACATTTCTTTAGCAGTCTTCATCTTGGAGATGATCGGTGCTAGGTGATCTTTCACGGAGTCTATCATGATCTTTCTAGCCTTCGTGCCATTTTTCTTCCATTGGATTTTCTCTGTCATCAGATTTATCAGGGATGCCATTTTCTACGAATTCTAGATCATTCTCTTCTAAGGCAACGAGTACCCTGAATTTCCAAGAGTTGAAGTTTGAAGCTCCATCAAGACTATCTTCTACCTTGACACCGGTCACCATCTTTTTTTTCCGAGTAACTGCCCTAAACAAGGAATTGTCTTCCACACACTGCTTAGCCAAATTTGATCAGTTCTTCCTGAACCTAAGCTCTGATACCATGTTAAGTTACAGATCAGATATGTACAATAAGCAAAAAAACACAACACAGAACAAAAGACACAACAATTTGTCCTAGGAAAACCCTTCTACTCAAGGGAAAAACCCAGCAGCAAGTTAATAACTTATAGATCAGATACAATAGTGCAGAAATAACACTCCAAAATTAGGCCTAGAAAGCAGAATATAACAAAATAATCCAGCACTGTAGATAGTGCGAAATTCTGAGCAACAAATAATGAGCAAATCTCCTTCTTGAATGCGAACTTGCTTCTGCAGATCAGAAAATCGAATTGTGTTGAATTGAATGATTAAATGAGGAGAGTCTCTCTCCTATATATACTGATCTAGGCGTCATTCTCCTCTAGAGCTGACCCAGAAATTTCAATATTTGTTTTATGATCAATAGGCTGACTTGCCTTGAGTAATAATTCTTTTGGGAAATACCTCTCGCAGCTACTCAAAAACACTAACACTAGGTAGGCATAAAGTTGAAAAGACTAACATCCAACTCAAGATCTTGCAACAATAAAAGAGAGCCAAAGAAAAATGCAAATAAGAGGAAATATCAACTGAAAAATTGAAAAATTGAAAAAACTATTAGTAGGAATGCAAGGAAAGTTCGGATGCTCCTGCATCATACAATGGAGTAGATTGTAGATATCTTGACCAAACCCTTCATTGAGAGTATGTATCATCACTTGTGAGCTCTCTTAGGGTTGGGGTACATCATTCCTTCACGGGCTCACCTAGACCTTCTCACTTCTTTTTTTTGCGGGAGAGGGGGAGGGGGGATGGGTGTGTTAGTATGTGGTGACTGATCATGCTATACTATACACTCTTCATGTATCCTCTTTGTAGAACCCTAATCTAGAAGCTTCTAAGGTTGTTATAAGGGTTTGGGATGGGAGTTACAAAATGATGAAAAAGGTGATTATTTGCGATATTGTAATAAGTTTTGCACTGGATAATAAAATCATTGGATGGCTGTAGTTTGGTGGGTGTAGCCTGGATTGGGTGAACCGCGTTAAATTCTCTGTGTTAATTTTTCTGTGTGTTTTATTTCTTTGTTTATTAATTAAATCTGCATTTAACTTGTTAGATATCTACCTTCTAACCCTAACAGGGGGGAAGCGGGGAGGGGGGGAGCGGGGGGGCAGGTTTCCTACTAGTTGTCGTCTTCCCCACATTTTTACTAGGGTACCTAATATGGCTACACATTTACAAGGACCCTTCTTTGCCTACCCTACATAAGTTTCACTTATTGGAGGGGGGGGGGCAGGGGAGGTGTTGGAGAATTATTTATTTTTGCATTTAGTTTATTACTATATTGCTTTATATACACCTAGTTAGTATAAGCTCACTTAGTTTCGTCAATTAGTTATGTGCCCATGTCTTATGCACTTGATTGCCACTTACCTAGTTAGTGAGTCAATCAGTTACGTTCCCACATCTTGTGCACTTGATTGTCACTTATCTAGTCTTAGTTGAGTTACACTCCTACTATCACTAGTTAGCTCCACTTTTAAAGCATGTCTAGCTTTTGTCTGCTCCATCTATTATGGGTGTTGAGCCTTAGTTACCACCTTTTATGTATTGCCTTGCTCTATATAAGCACATGACTATTTGTATTATGGTACTTCATTTGTTTCCTTGATAACAATATGGTATATATTATCATATTGATTTTTTGTGTTATTGTGCTTTCCTTAAGCATTACTATTCTTATGCTGATATTCCTAGTATCATACACCTTTCAAACTTTTGTTAACCTTTTTCTTTTCCTATTGCTCAATAAAAGAGTACTTTCACCTTACAGTCTTCATTCTATATGTTAGTTTGTGTTCTTCTAGGAGCAGCTTGTTGGTTCACATTTTATCATTTGCCGAGCATTATAGAAAAAAAAGTCCAAAGACACTTTATCCGCTCTTGAAAAACCACCGCATATGCAAAGATTGCGAGAAGATCATATGGCGATTCCAAGGTTTCTTTTGTCAGGTCTTGATGTGTGGATAAGCTCAATGGGCGTTGTGATATGCTGGTAATACACAAAGGGACTTACGCTTACAAATCATTCACAAGCTAGGATTTAGGCGAATTTGATAGTAGATGCTCTCTTCTTTTTTTTTTTTTGGTTTTTCGGTTTTAGAATTTCAAAAAAAAGTGCAAAAGTATAAGGGTTTAGAAGTTTTATGCTACTCCTAAGAACTCAAGAGACGGTAAAGACTAGGTGAAACCAATAACAACACTTTGTTTCACCACATGAACGACAACTACACAAAGTGAGTGCAATCTTCTAAGGTTGTGCTCAAGATTTTCACACAATGAATAATACCATCAATGGAACAATATTTATTCAAAGTAGAAGTTAAAGCATCCACAATATAGGCTCAGGCTAACTTTACACATTGAACAAAAATCATTCATTCAAAGAAAGTATGAGCACGAGTTTTGCCAGTCTATACTATCAAATCTTTCATTCATCTAACATGTGTTCAAATCAAATTCTACTTTTAAATCTATTCTATGTTCTACACTAAATCTATTATATGTTGAAGGAGATATGCAACCATGCAACCACTTGATAACAAGAAGGATTCAAAGCAAATCATGCAATATGAACTTTTATTATCAAAGTAGCTCTACGCAACAATTTCATAAAACTCTCTCCACAAAATGAAATGAGAGAATTGGAGATTATATAGAGTTTTTGAAAACAAATGAAAGGCCGAGATCAGTCTAAGATCAACGACAGAGATCAGTCTAAGATCAACGACAGAGATTAAGACAAATCAATCCTAATTAGGGTTTCCCAAAATAACATTAATAACCAGTGGATGAAGAACAAGTGGCATGAGAAGCTATCTTCTAGGAGGCGCATCCTTATCCTCTTGAGTGGCAATGTATTCAATGAATCTGGACACTATTGTGCTGACCTCCTCCATTTTGACATGTGGCAGCATATTCACTTTGAATTCCAGCATGTCCAAGTTATTGGCACACTCGGCGAAAGCAGTCTCCCATTTTGATTCCTGTCTTTGGAAAGCATCCCGGATGGACAAGAAATTTGATGCCTTAGTCAAATTTTGCTTCAGGATTGGTCTAGTGATGGCAAAGAAGATCTCCTGAGTTCTGAGCTTTAGACTTTCCAACTGCATATCATTTTCTCGGATGGTGTCCTCAAGCACATCTATAGCTACAAGGAAAATCTTATTTTGAATTTCCCTCATCTATTCCTCGGCTCTGATACCATCAACCTTCACCTTCTCTAGGACTTCGCTTCATGCAACCAATGCCCAGTATCAGGTGTTGAAATCATATACAACCCCTGCTGCAATTACCTTTCCATCAATCAGTTCCTGTTTTGGAACTCCTTTCAACACTCTAAGGCATGGGATAATTCTGTCCTGAATATCCTGAAGGTTGTCCCATGCTTCTGCCATAACTGCAATCCTTGAAAGCAAAGAGGAGGTTTGTCCATAAGCCAATACCAATCTTTCCACAAATGTAGCCACTTCTTCACTTTTGCTCGCTATCCACTTCTTAGTTTCTTTGGCTGTGACCATCTCTTCTTCAAAATCTTTGATCGTTTCTTGCGAAGAGTTCAAAAGTGGAGGAGCCATTGGATCGCCTTGACTAAGTGGTTTGGTCAAGTGCTGAATGTATTCCTTCAAGCGTTCAATCTCCTTTTTATATTCTCTTTTCTTTGCTACTTCCTTTTCCAACCTTGCCTTGATGGAAGCGATTGAATTGCCTAAGTCCTCAACCTCTTGACCTTTTGTTGTTGGACCCAAGTCGACAGTAGTGATGGCATACTCTTGGGGAGCAATATCCTCTTTTGACTTATCCACTGTTGGTATGGCAATCTGCATTGAACGGCGGCCGACGTCATCTTTCTGGATTGTGGAAAACATACTGGCGGGCTTCTTTGCAGTAACTTTTCTATCTTGGCCAAGAAATCGGCTGTATCATCCTGTGGAATTTCTGCTGGTACTTTTATCTTCAATCTTTTTTTTTAACCAGTCAGGAATTGTGGGCTGCTCAATGCCTTCCTCTTCCTGAGTATTTTCTTCACATGGAATATCTTGAACTCTAAGAGCGAAAATCATTCCCTCTTGAAATTCTTCACCTAGAATATCCATTTCATTTTCGTACTTGAGTATCTTCGTGCCTGTGGGAGATGGGGGTTCATCATTGTCCTGTTGGATTAATTCAATGTTCTCCTCATGGATTGGAGAAGGAATTCTAATTTCAGCCAAGGACTCATCCTCAATGGTTAATATCTCATTCACATTCCTGGACGTGGCAGGATGAGATGGCCTTGATCTCTGCTTCTTTTGGACAGGTTCTTCGTCTACAATCTTCTTCCCTTTCGACCTTATGGAGTCATCAACTACCTCCTTCCTTTTCCTAGAATTAGTGCTTTCAATCGGTTCATCACCTTGGGATTCTCCTGCATTTGAAGAGTATGATTCCACTTCACCCATCAAGTTATAAGTGAGGGTCTCATTTCTTCGCCTTAGCCCCTAGATTTGTTGATCAACCCACCACTGTGAATATTTGACAACTGGCCTCATCAAGGTGGTTAAGTTCGCAAGCTCGGGTTCTGACCATTTCACAGGAGGAAGAGGCCAATTCTCATCATAGCGCGGCTGAACATATTCTCCATCATCCTCTAGCTAATCAGGCACACGGAAAAGCTCGGTTGTCCTAATCAAGTTCATTGGCAATCTGGACCATAGTCTTTTCCTGATATCATATTCATCTGCGACATTTTCCCAAAAGTCCTTCAGGTCTACCTTGTGTCTATACCTCTTTCCATTCATTGCCCCAATATGATTGTGAGGATTGAAATCAGCTCTGGACCGGTAAGATGTGAATGGATACCACTGCATTTCCAACTTGACACTTTCGGCCACCTGTGCCGATGGACAAGACTCCAACATATTTCTGATGAAAAATGGGAAGGTAATGACTGCTTTCTGCTTTGATCTCTGGAGGCCTTGGTATGTCTCCAATTGCCTAAGGACTTCGAGCAAGACCATCCTGTTGGTAGGATAAATCGGAAGTCGGTAAGGACATTCGGTGAATCCTTGAACTCTTATGTAGGTGAATCTTGGAAACTGGATAAACCAAGATCCATACTTGCTGATCAAGCTATTAGCCTCATGGGTGAGCCTTTGATGAGTTCCTCCCTGTAATATTCTGGTGATGTACATCAAGAAGGCATCATTTGCCCTTCTGAAGTGGGTCTTCTCGCCGAGTTGTAGCTGTGGGTAACAATCATAGGACTTAAATTCATTTTCACCATTGCCTACCACGCCTCTGCAGATCAATCTTGTGTATCTATAAGTTCTAACCAATAGATAGACAATGTAGGAACTCATGCAAAAAGACTTTGTCCTTTCCAAATTTATTAACTGTTCATTGAGATTGTCACTGATTATCTGTGACCAATTGAACATCTGTGGTGATCTCATCAATAAAATAGTACATCCATGTCTCAAATGGCGCACCTTGAGGGCTGCCCATTACTCTGTTTAATAGCAAAATGAGGTCTCCATATTCCTCCTTGAAGTCAGTACGAAGTAATTTCTTTGGCATCTTCTTGATGGAAGGCCTCAGCTTCTCTAACCACAACTTATTGATATTTGTTGCACAAAGCTCCGACTGGTCCTCGTAAAGTCTTTTGGCATCCTCTTTGGTTTTGTAGGAGGTTCGGTTATAATTTGGTATGCCAAATGCTTCTTGAATGGCTAACTCTCCAAGGTGAGCCAATACTCTTCCATCTGGCGCAATGATTTGTCTCTCTTGTGCGTTGTAATGCATGGCACATTCGACCATCAATTTAGCACACTCCATAGCTGGTGGAAATCCAGCCGCTTGGACAATGCCATTTTTCATCATTCGGCGAGCAATAGGTGTTGGCAAGAATCCATCTTGCTTGTCCATTCTCTTCTTGTAATCTTTGAAATCCACACGTCCAAGGTTGGTGTCTGTGACATTCTTCCACTTGGAGTTGATCTTTGACTCCGGCTGCAGTCCTTTACTGGCGAATTTCATTTGGGCTTTTCTCGAAGGTTCTCCTCTGGTGGTCATCAACCTGCAAGAAACATGAAGAAGATATTAATTTTAAGATTCTAAATTTTGATTTTCTTAGACCTTTGCTCAAAATTTTCAATTTCAGCCTTTCGAAAAGTTAAATTCTGTGAAAAATCAGACTGAAATTGGCTAAGCACTTAGCAAAATTTTGCAAGAATAAGTGAATAAGACAGAAGAAGGATGGAGGAAATCCGTCAAACTTAGATTTTGAACCTTCGAAATTATATACTTTTGACGGTAAATCTGCTTTGAATTCTGAAAATTCTGTCTTTAACCCAAAAAAAGCACATTATTCTCTGGAAATTACGTCCTTTAACTCAGAAATTTTACTTCATTCTGTGTTCTCTACTCCGAAAATTTACTTTATCTTCAAAATTCTTCTTCAAAAATTTATCTTTTGCAACCTCGGGAGAGAGAGAACCTTCTCATAATCGAACTTTTGAAAGAATGAATTGAAAATGACAACTTCTTATAAAGTTGAAGAGTTCGATTGATTTTAGCAACTCCATGCTTTCTTTTAGATTCGTCGAACCTAGACTGTCTTATTTTCTCCAAAATGGCAACTCAATCTTTATTGAAGATTTTTGAGAGAAAGTTTCCTATTTTCACCATGGCGCCATCCTTAGCCAAAATCTTCTAGATTTTCTTTTGAGTTTGAAAATTTTCTAAGTGTTGAATATTTCGAAAATTTATTCTAAGTGTTGGAAAATATTAAAAATATTCTAAGTGTTTGAGTTTGATTTTTCCAATCTTTCCAACCTTTTCATCTTTAAATTATGGCAAAATTTCATTTTATTCATGGCAAACTTATTACTCTTCATGTCATTTTTTCCCTCTCCTTGGCTGGGCGGACTTGGTGGTTCTTGTGCCATTTCATGTGTTGGGTGGACTTGGCCATCTTCATGCCAACTTCTACCTTGGGCAGACTTCATCAATACTTAGGCATTTTTTCTTGGGTGGACTTCACCTTGGTCTTGCCATCTTCTCTTCAAGCTGGGGCGGACTTCATCATGTGCTTGACATTGCTTCCTTGAGCTAGGCGGACTTCAACTCCTCTTGGACAAGCATGGGCGGACTTTGAACTTTCTTTGCCATCTTGTCTAGGGCGGACTTTGCTTCAGCCTTGCCATTTCATCCTTCAAGCTAGGGCGGACTTTGCCTTGGCTTGGACATCTTTCCTTGGCCTAGGACGGACTTCTCATTGCCTTGGACACTCATTCCTTGGGCGGACTTCATATCTAGCTTGCCATCCATCCTTCATGTGTAGGCGGACTTCATGATGCTTGTGCCATGCTTACTTTTCCTAACATTTGGATGAATCTCTTGCTTTCATTTGGATCATTTGAACAAAACCCTCGCTTGGAGATTTGTCTTGCTTTTTATGCTTCGAGGCAATTTTTTTTTTTGATTTTGAAGATAAAAACATTGACACCATGACCTATGGGACCCAATCCTAGGTCAACTTTCAAAAAAGCTGAAAAAATCAAAAAACAAAAAGCAAAAAGTAGCCCAAAAAGCTGCTTCCCGGATTGGTCCCAAAGTGCCAAAAATAGAAAAAGCAAAAAGCAAAAGAGCAGAATCCCAAAAAAATATGAAGTGTCAGAATTGACTCAAAGCAATGGCGTTCTTTGTCCTCCGGTCCTTCTGAGCACTTTGACGATGTCTAGGCACTGTTTTGGGCTCGAATTCTCTACTTGGCTCAGATGATTTTTCAAAACTCTAACTCCAAACTCTCAAATAAATGGACTTATGAAATGCAACGCTAAGGCAAAACCCTAAAAAGCAAACTACTGGGGGTCCCCATTTGCAATGGGGCGATGTGTGAAGTAGGTCACAACACAGCCCTACCAACATTTCAATGTTCATGCCTTTCACTTTGTGTTTTGTTCATTGTCATCTTAAATGCTCTGAATGACCTTGGAATACTAGTTCTATAACATCATCTCTTTATCATTCATTTTTTCTCCAACAGCTGTTAGCTAATCTCATAAATCCTTCTAATTTATTATGACCGGATGTTGATTCTCATCATCTTTGTGTTGGTTTGCAGATTCCTCAGGCACGTGATCCTTCTTGATTGTTGTCTTGTACAATATCTTCAACTTTTCCCTAACCTTTCTGGCATTATCATCACTTGCTGTGTGTAATGATCATCCTGTATAATAAATTGATAATCATCAAGGCCTTCAAATTTCTCCTGACATCTCCTACAGCAAGTCCATTATCCCAGCCCTTGTCCTATGGATCTCTAGTCACAAGAGATCACATCATTGTACACGAATATTATCATATTTCTATGCTTCCAGACTAAAGGATTTATCCCATAAGCTTACAGGTATTTGACAAGAAGTTTTGGAATCTCGCAATACTTGCAATTTGATGCAAGAACACAAATTTGACAATATTTAGAAGAACATCGCTTTGGTAATCAAGAACTTGGTGCAAATGATAATGATGATTAACAAGAATCTGAGATATTTTTCCATAACCTCAAGCAGACCTTTGTGGTTTAAAACCACCAAATTGTTAAAAACCACAGGCAACTCTTGGAAAAATTCAGTTAGGGTGTTCACATTCTGAATTAAATCCTATATCTCATCATTAATTGCCCTGTTCCATAGTCTAGATCTGCTCACCTTTGCTAGCCCAGAACCATGCATCAATGGGAATACTTTTCTTCCACAATGAACTCTGATCCCTCCTGCAGCTCCTTCATATTTGAGGGCCTCACAAAAAATTGCATTAGGCTATCCCTCACATCTGCTGATTCAACTGCCACCACCAATTCAACTTTAAAGTCTTCAAGAGTGGATTCATGTGTGTGTAGCATCCCATTGTCTTCAATGCCATCATTGCCCAATACAGATTTTATTACCTTCAAGTTTGCTGCACTAGAATAGTTAAAATTCTTCTTTAACCCATAATCAGAGACTTGCCCCTGTAGGAGACGGTCCTGTGAGACACCCCGCCCTGCCATGGGAAACACTCCAACTGTGAGCCACAAGAGCCACACGGAAAACAAATAAGAGTGAAGAAAGGGATATAGCACTCTGGTAGCAAACAATGAACGTATGGGAGTAGGCCATATGCCTTCTAAAACTGCAGCACTCATCCCTCGTCATAATTATGAGATATACCTCAAAACTATTCCACCCTTAACATGTGTGGCAGACACATATCTCTTGTCATTTGTCATGTCACATGCAAAACTTAACTATTAATAATGGCATGCCTACGGGGAAAGGATAGGATGGTAATCACTCAAGGTAGACGATCTTTTGCAATAAGCTTAACTCTCACTCCATTCATTGATGCCACACCTTTTAATGGACGAGGAATTAGATAGTTCTATTCCTGTGTTTGTCAAAAAGTCCCTGACCCTATTTTGCTCTTTGTAGCAGTGGACCACATCGACCTTATCAAATTTACTTTCTAGATTAATATTTTTCCGAGCATCAATCTGAGTTTCCAATTACAGCAGAAAGCTTTTTATGATGCATTTATCACCATTAATGAATCTCCCATTACTTGTTGGGTTAGAGTACTCTGCTATCATTCCCACTAATAGCGCCTTCCATTCAGCTTCATTATTCATTTTATGCCCCAAATGACGAGCTCCACCAAACATAAAGGCCCCTGAAGAATCCTGTAACACATATCCAGTCCCAGGTGGACTGGGATTGCCTCAAGCAGCACCATCAAAGCTGACCTTCCCCTTCTAAGGGGGCTTTCCATTTCTCCCTTGTATTATTCTTAGGAACAACTAACCCATTAATAGGAAAATGTAACTTTACTGTAATAATTATTATTTTGCCTCAATTCAGAAGTTAGAACTAGTAAATTTGAATGATCTGTGATTACATATAAGCTAACTGAATTATCACATTCCAATTCTGCAAATTTTGATAATTGATAATAATTGTGCAGGCAGCAAAACGTTTTATTGAAGAAGCTCTTGAAAACAGTCAGGAATTCTTGATTGGAAATGGACCTCAAGGACCTTTCAACCACCTCTTTAAGCTCTCTTACCAAAAAAACATCCCTATGAAAAGCATGTTCAGGCCAAACGATCTTCTTTTGTATGCAGTCACAGATTCTGGAATGAATAAGAAATGGGGCCGTTCTATCTCAGAGGCTGTCAGAGCTGCTATTGAAGGGGGGGCAACAATAGTACAACTGAGGTTTGTTAATTAATGACATTCTTAATTCCTTTATTAATGTGTTTAAGATAGAATGAACCAAGGAAAATGAGGCTTAGGTTTTAGGATTTTGATTTGCAGAGAGAAAGAGGCTGAAACCAAAGAAATCATCAATGCAGCTGAGGAGTGCCTGAAAGTTTCACGGTCATATGGAGTACCTCTTTTGATAAATGATTGTATAGATGTGGCACTTGTGTGCAATGCAGACGGAGTACACCTTGGGCAGTCGGATATGCCAGTGAAAGCAGCACGAGCTCTTCTTGGACCCAATAAAATCATTGGAGCATCATGCAAAACTCCAGAGCAAGCTCAAAAAGCTTGGGAAGAGGGAGCAAATTATATTGGATCTGGTGGTGTTTATCCAACCAATACAAAGAAAAATAACCAAACTATTGGTTTGAATGGTCTCCAAAGAGTCTGTGAGAGCAGTCTGTTGCCAGTAGTTGCAATAGGAGGCATCAATGCTGAAAATGCACATGAAGTCATGGAAATGGATCTGCCTAAGCTGAAGGGTGTAGCTGCTGTTTCATGCTTATTTAACAGAGAAAACATATATGAGGAAACTCACAAATTGCGTTCTGCATTAGCAAAATATGCTGAGACTGAAAACTGATAGATTAATATTACATTATTTCATCCCAACATGATTAGAATGATTGTAGAGTTAATGATTACAGTTTTTTGGCAGTAAATATCTATAATAAAAAATTACGTGTGTGCATATTATCAATTTCCTTTTTCAATAAAGGGCGTTTCTTGCAATGACAATGGAGCCACTTTTGGATAAACATGAGCAACCGCACAAGCCCTGAGCCTTGATAACTCAAAATAAACCATTATTTGGAAATATTGCAAATCCAATTTCTTATAGCCCCCTAACAAATCATATTCGGGTGAACTTATCAATGGTGGACTTGATCTCGCTATAGTAGGAAATGAAAGGATTTCTTATTATTTTTTGAAAATTTTGACATCTTATCATTATTAAATAAATATGGAACAGTTTGAAATGCTGCTGGTTGGTTCTGAAATCATTTCAGCATTGAATGAGATTATTTGTAGACTCAATGTCTTGATTAATCAACCTGAAATTTGAGCGAGGAGGAGAAACTGGAGCCATAAGAGTTGAAAAAATTACGCTCTTGTAGGTTGTTCTAAAGATACTTAAAAGGCTAAACTTTCATGTTGAAGTATCTATTGTAGGATTCTATTCTCTGGGTAAAACTCGCAAATTCTTCCCTCGTAAATTATGAAGCATATTTTCTGTTGAGTCTCTATAATCAAATCTTGGAGCCATTTTCGCACAACAAATCCAAATAGGAACTTGAACTAATCACAGAACCTTTGTTAAGAAGGCCAAATGTGAGATCATTTTCTCAGTTATCGACTAAGGCTCGAAGGAGACCCCCTATGGATTATTTGTCGTACTCCTGTTGAAACAGATATTAGCAAAACATGTACCAAAGAAATTGCATATACACCACCGTACATTAGGAATGGTCAAGAAAATAGCTTGTTAATTTATGATGGAGAAAGGGACATTCAGGTACCATCCACTATAATAATAATGGAAATTTCATCTCGTTTAATTCAAGTAATGGGTAACCAAGATTTATAATGCTATAGTTTGGTCCAGGTTGAAATTTCTTGTTTGGATGTATGGCTGCTTACGTGGTTTGACTTTTTCTAGAAAACTATAAATCGTCAATAATCACGAAAATAGGTAGTTAATTCATAATGGAAAAAAGGGTCATTCAATTACTATCCACAACAAAAAGATGGAGATTTCATCTTGTTTGATTCAAACAAAGGACAATAAAGATCTGAATTACGATGTTAGAGTTTGGTCTTAGTTGAAATTTCTTGTTTGGATCTATGGATAGTGGACATTGGAGGTTAAAGGTATGACACTAGAATGGAGCCCACTCTCTATAACTTCATTAGGGAAATGTATATTTTTCTTAAGAATTTTGATTACTTACAACCCAACTCTCTAGGAACTGTTAGCTTCATTAGAGAAAGGTGTTTTTTCTTAAGAATTTTGATTACTTACAATCCAACTTTCTAGGAATTGTTAGCTTCATCAGGGGAAGGGGGAAGGTATTTTTTTTAAGAAATTTGATTACTTATAACTCCATCTAAGATTTTTGTTATGCTTGGTTCTAATTTTGAGAAAAAACTCCTATTCTCTTTCAATAATTATTTTATGCACTTAAATATTTACAAGATTGATGTGATCTTTTTATAACATATCTTTATGTGTTCCTCTTCTATGGAGCGAGGAAAAGTGAGAGTTTCAGATATAATATTCAAAAAGAGAAACAAGCAAGAATATAATTGAATGTAATATGTAATTGGAGATTCAAAACATTTAAATTGATTAAACTAATACATCTAATTCTAAGATTCTCTCAGTTATAACGTCTAAGCCAAAATATTCTTCCTAAAGAAATATAAGATTAAGAGTGAAAAAAATGGCTAAATAAAAATTCCCTTTCATTTTCCTTAAATAATATAGTGAATCTATCCATTGCACTTTTTTCTCTCAATATGCTTAGGCCAAATGGCATGACTTCATATAATACATCAAATTGTTGTGTTTAAGCATATGCCCATTTACATTAACTGTCCATTATGTCTATGCTTGAAAACAAAGGTAGCAAGTGGAACTTTTTGGCATTAAGCTCATGAATGAATTATGACGAAAATATATTTGGATCATCAATCATTTTCTTTATAATCAAATGCATGAAAATAAATAATTTTTGTTATATATTTGTAATGATGAAATTTGGATATTCATGTCATTTCTCATTTAGTTTTTTGTCAACTTTGAGGAAATGTCTTGATATATGTATATATTAACAAATAATGCAATATTGTGCAAAATTGACTCATTTACCTTATCTTATTTATCACCATACACACATTCTCACATATTTAACTTACCTTATGTTTATATGCACACATTCCTATATATTCACCTAACATTTTACATTTATGTCCTATTCTATGTAAATTTGAGCACACCTTATTAGGAGATCCCTTTTTGTTTCAAGGTATGTGTTGCACACCCCCTCCATCCACAAGTCAACATCATTATTGTATTTAGAAAATATGGGAAATGAGGATGTACACAATAACAATCACTATGTAAACATCTAACCAAACAAATTGAAAAAAATATAATATTGGAAAATTCCCCACATATGGTATTCAAACAACTTTTGCAACATAATCTCATTACCTTAACCTCAACTCAGCTAGTGGATATGTTTGCACTTATGCCACACAAGGCTAAGTACTTTTGTGCTTATCATCACACATATGGACATCTATAGATAGAAACAAACATTCAAACATAAACTCCAAGATCTCATAGATTTAGGTGAAATAATCATTAAGCATACTCGTAAACATATGAAAGCAAATGATTGGTCTTAACTCACCCCTTGTTGAGGTTACACATGAAATACAAGCAAAACCACTTAATGTGCAACAAGAAACACATGAAAAAGAAAACATCAGCAAAGGGGGAAGAAACACCAAGCCATGAAGAAAAACTTGATGATTTCTTTTGGGAGGATGATGATGCATTGGATGAAGATCATTTATTTTAAAAAATAACTAAACCTCCTATATTTCTTACATGATATAAGTATCACTATAGTGTATATTCACATATACCTATAACTTGGATTTCACCTTTCCCCTTTTGATATTCCTTTTTGTCTTCATAATTTGGCATTTTTTTAATTATGTCTTGTTTTTTTGCTTTTCACACTCATTTCACTTTTTATAATTGGTTTCATATTTTTTCTTCACACTCTCCTTTGCTCTTTACATCTTTATGCCTATTCTTCACTTACCTTTGCCTTTACTTTTATTTCCCACATAGGCTGCCCACTTACCTTTTTTTTTCATATTTACCTTTTGTCTTTTGTTCCTTGATGCTTTATGGCCCTTCATCTTGTAGCTTTCTCCTATTGATTGCTTGTTTCACATTCTATGTTTATTCTCATGTTTGTCCCTAGCCTTTGACTATTACCTACATAGCTATATCCTACTCTAGAGTCATCTTTTTTACATTAAGGGGATTATGACTTCACTCTTTGTCATTACCTTTACATTCCTACATTACCACTAAAGATCTATTTCCTCCCCTTGTCCATTGTGTGCTCATGCTACTACCTTGGGGACATGTCTTTCCTAGTGTCATGTGTAATTGCAAGTGTGTTTTGACCATTGAATGCCACATCACCATTCAATATTTTCCCATGCTAAGGGCAATCTCCTTCATTGATATCATCTCAAGATCATGTCATTACCACGTTTATCATTCAAGACATTTACATGCTTAATGCATGATACAATCGTTTACATTTATTAATTTACATGATTACATTTTCACATGCGTAGCTTATATTTACTTTTCATGTACTATTTTTCCTCTCCTATAATTCCTTGTGTCTTGTAGAGGTAACCAATCATAATGGGACATTTCTTGTTGCTAACACCCTCATGTTGAGTTTTGTAGATGATTACACATGCCTATAGAAACACCTTTATTATGTGACATGCCATGTGCCATATGTGCCAACACCCATCAATGCCAATTGAGGCAAGTCATTATCACTTTTCATATAGGAATAATTTATTTAATTCTATTTTTTCCTTTCTTTCAACTTTTTGATCATTGACAGTGAGATTCAAATTGCATTTGTTCCTTCTAGCATTACAAAAGCTACTCATGGTATATTTTCCCTCTATTTTACAAGTTCCCATGGAGATACATGACAAATGAAAACCTACATAATGACATATTGTAGGGTTCATGACTTTATATGGTCCCCTTCTGAAGTCTAAATATTTACTTTAAATGCATGTTTGTGAGTGCTACATACTTTGAGATGCATGACCATTCTAGGATTCACATGCATCTCAACAAGGGAGAAAAATGTAATGGTGAAATTTGAATACCCATACCATTTTCCATTTAGTTTTGTGCCCATTTTAAGATAATGTCTTGATACATTTACATATCAACAAAAGACTCAATCTTATGCAAATTTGGGCTCTTTCTCCCATGTTACTCCTCCATTACACACATTTCCACATCCTTTATTCACACCTTGTCCACATTTTCCCACAATCCCATGTATCTATCATTTATTATGCCTATTCACACACTTATCCTCAAAAACTTCATTGCCACCTTGTTTCTACCACCTTTTTGTCATGATGGAAAAAAGATAGTTGTCCAATATTTTGATCATAAATTTTGAACCATAGCTCAAAGTTACAACTTCTTATATGTGTTGGAAGTAGAATGATCAGATTTGAACCATATTGCTCTTAGAATTTGATGACTTAAGTTCACACTAGTGAAATTGGCTCTATACTTGTGGATTTGTGCTCTAAAAATTTAAAATTCAAGTTCAAAATTTGGTTGATTCCTACCCATTCCTTTCCTACCTATAGTTGACTAAACACATATTTGGATGATTAATTGCTATGTACTTGCATTTAAAGGCATTCAATTACATTTATTTGATGATCCAAGCATTCATTCAAATATCATTCATATTTAAGGAAGGAAACACTTTGGTGATATGACATGAATCTAGATGTACACATTCATCACAAGAGCATACATATGGATAAAGAGTGATGTCCTCAATGTTTTATCTAATTTTTCTTGGGGTTGACCTAGGGGAACATGTCCCCTTCCAAAACATTGACAACCATTTAAATGTATTTTTAAATACCATTAATTTCAAATAGCAAAGAAAGTGGAGAAAACAAAGGTAAATTAGGAAAATATAGAAGTAGAGATGTGTAGATTATTAGATCATTTTCATAGGTGCAAGACGTTTATTTGAGTGCATTTCTAACCTTGATCTGCAAACTTGACCCTTCATAGCACATATAATAATTTCTAATCTTGGAGCAAGTCATAGACTCTCATTGTTCCTTCATGATCTCGAGATAGTCAAATTTGAGCTCCACCATTAGACTTTGTTCATTCTTTGATCATACAGCTAATAATGTTATTTTTTTATTTAATTTCTATATCAACATTAAATTATAGAATACCAATTACACTTAGATCTACTCATTAATTGATCTGGGTTAATTGTGCTTATGTGTATGCATTTCATTGGATTAGCCTAGCTTATAGTTAGGGAAAATTTATTTTCCTTCACATTTTTAAAATGTAACAGTGAAATTTGCATACCCAGACCATTTCTCATTTCATTCTATGCCCATTTTGAGAAAATATCTTAATACATGTACATATTAACAAATGACATACTCTTGTGTGAAGTTGGGCTCATTCCCCTAGATTTTACCCCTCTATACACACACTCCCACATATCTAGCTAACTCCTTATCTTCATACGCCTACATTTCTATACATTCACCTAAGACTTACATTTATTAACATCTTTGCACACCTACCATGATATAGTCGTTATCCATCTAGATTTGACCATTTTCCCACCCAAGGTCATTTTTGTGATTGTGAACTTGACCTCTATTTTTCAAAAATTAAAATAAACTTTTAGTTAACTACCACCTATTATTGTCCTTCTTGAGTTGACTAAGTACACATTTTGTACAATTTGATGCTATGTGAGTATTTAAAAGGTATTCAATTGTATTAATTTCATATTTCCTCATACTTTGAGTTTATTTCCATATTTACATTACAATAATTCAATTGGTCGAATAAAAATAATCTAGATCTACATGATCATCCTAGGAGCATATGCATGGTTAAACAATGTTTTCTTTGATTGTTTACTCAAGTGTTTTTGGGATTGACTAGGAGAACGTGTCCTCTTGCAATGCTAATAGCATACTCTAAAGGTATTCTTAAATATTTCTTGTCTCAACCATAAAAAGGCTAAGGAAGTTGGGGTGAATCAAGATAAACAAGAAA
>VDFB02305422.1:0-13988 GCA_007258455.2 Sequoia sempervirens | reverse complement strand
AATGAAAATATTATAAAAATAACCTAGTTTTTTAAAAAAATCCAACAAAAACCCTAGTTTTTAACAAAAATCTATAAAATTCTCTAATTTTTAATCTAAATACATAAAAAACACTATTTTTAAATCAAAATCCATTACAAACATTCAATTTTCATCAAAATCCATACTAAACTCAATTTTTTCATAAAAAATCTATCAAAAACCCTATTTTGAAAAAAATCAACTAAAATTACACAAATCTTATTGAAAATTTGATTAGAGCAAAGAAAAATCAATAATCTAACCTTTTGAAGATGGATTTGCACCAAATCGGATATTTGATTTGCGGAATTAACTTTTCACTGTGCGCTCGCCGTGGTTAACCAATTGTGAAATGAGAATGAGTTTTAATCGGGCCGATATGGAAATATATATGTTGTCACAAGAATCGGATATCTGATTTGGATCGGATATCCGATTTGGAAATCTAGGTTTGGGCTTTGCTTCGGTAGTGTGTATTGACACGCAAGCCACATAAAGTCAACTTGGCATTTTCGCGTTTTTGAGTCAATGAAACACGTTATTTTTTCTCCATTGCCACTTTTTGGCATACCATGATCCTGCACATGCCCTTATCTTGTCCTCTTTAGTATGTTGAATATATAAGAATAAAATTCATATTGAATGGTATTAATACCACCTCTAAATTAATATATCTCCACCTTATAAGTTCGATCCATTGAGATGCAACTCATCATCATCGATCTTATCTACTTTGAGGTTTGTAGTATTTGAATTTCTAAAATCAACTCCAATATTGGATGACATTTTAAAGTCACTATCACGAAGTTCTATATTGATTTAAATGTGTTAGGAGTCCTCAAATCTTATTTGAACTAAAATAATCATAATTATGTGTTGAAAGCCATGGCCTTATGTCTTGGATTATTGACAAGTATAAGATAGTAGAGGTTTTCTACAAGACTTCATGGGGTCTATTCTCCTTAAAACTAGGGTATGATAAACTTAGCCATAGTATGACTATACATGAATTAGGATAACTTGCTAATGTGTATTTAGTGACAATTTTTAATCAAACCATTATGATCTATTGGTGTGAACATATCATATCTATTTGGTGGATAAATTTATGATAAGCCTTATGTTTGGTAATATATACAAAAAAATATACTCATACAAAAGACATTTTTTAATATTACTAATTTATGGTTTAGTTTTGTCTAATAAATAATGTGTTTTTGAAGGAAATGGACTTGATTAATTTATGAGTTAGTATTTTTTATGTATATTTGTTTGAATAGAGGTCAGAATAGGTAGGATCATTTATTATATGTTTGTTGGTAGTTTGACCCCAACACCTATTAGAATTTATGAGTAGGTTGTCATACCACTTATTGTATGGTATATAACCAAGTCAACCTACATAGTATTTGTGAATTGTTGTGATAATTATATTTTATGTACTTGGATATAAGATGAGCCAAATTTTAGAATCAAGTTTGATACATTTGTGAATAGATGGTTGTCACTAGTATTATACAATTGATAGACATATGTCAAGTGTTATATGCCACATCTTATCGATTTCATCGATAGCACAAAGACGTAAAGTATTCCAAGAGCTATCTATAATATGATGTAGGTAGAATCTAGCTAGTTATCACTAATACTATATAGATAACTGATGCCAAGGGCTAACCATTATATATTAGGGTTTAGTTAACTATTGTTAGTAGCGTGAAGGTGTTGGATGCCAATGGAACGAAAGTGATGGATGCTAGGAGCTACCAATTTTATGATAAGGCTTAGTTGATTTTCAACATTACCATATAAATGGTGGATACTATAAACTACCTCATACCAATTTAGATTGAGTTTTACTAATGATATGGAGGTGAAAGATGTTAGGATCCATTAAGTTGAAAGATTTAGTGGGCTATGGAATTCTTAGTAATGGTCTTATGAGATATTTTTTTTATATTTATACCTTATTTAGTTATGATTATAAGTAGTATGGGATGATTTTCCATCATCATATCTAGTGTAAAGAACTAAGAAAAATGATGTAACCCATGGTGTACTATGGGATGCACTAACACTCCTTTTTCCAACAAGGTTGCACTTAAAGGGGTAAGTGTTTGTGAATCAACTAAGTAGAACTTATATGGAGTATTATTGCATCCACTTTTTATTGCTAGTTCAAGTTACTATACATTTTTGAATCAATCATTATATATTTGTATCAAAATGGCCTCTAGTATTATGTAAGATATTATACTTATACTCTTTCTAGTGATGACAAAAAGTATTATAGAATTATTTCTTGTCATCATAGGCGGTGGTTGATTGAATAAAATAATGGGACCCATGGTGTAGTATGGGATGCATTGATATTTCTTTTGAATGAGATGTACTTATGCTCTTCATTGTTATTAAACCAAGATAAATAAAATGTAATTGTAGTAGGTTTGCAACTAATTTATTTTGCTAGCTAGTCATATGTGTATTGTGAGGTTGTTAATTTATTCACATACATGTTAGGTATTTGAGTTAGGCACACTATATATATGAAATGCATGTAAACATTATCATATTGTGTATATTTGATGTAAGTGTGAATTATTCACATTATATAAATTTGATGTATGCTTTTAAGCTAGTTACCATGTGTACATAAAATAAATGTATGAACTAGTCACTCTAATGATAGGTGATGTATGCCTAAGATAGCCATATGTGCATATATGAGGTGTTTTGTAAGGAAGCTAAGGTAGTGGAACAACTTCCTACACTAATCTTGAGAGGAGAATAATGCAACACTTTAACATATCTTTAACAATTACAAAAACTTAAATAGAAATAAACATAAATATCATGCATACCACAACATAGTGATTTACATAGGGAAAAACCTTTCGAGAGAAAAAAACCCACACTCCAAAAGCTTCCCAATATATTATTTAAAAATCACAAAGATTGCAATATACTTGCAGAGTAAGCTTCTCATAAGAGTATCACCACTCAGAGATCCAAAGGCAACATAGCCACTATCAAACTCTTAGAATGCATCACAAGTACATAGTCGTAATACACCACCCTCATAAAATAGAGCTTCCTTCTAGGGAAAATCAAGCTAATAAAATATTGACTGTTAGATCTAAGACATAATTATTAACAGTACAAATTTACAATAATAAAATATAAATAAAATTTAGGTTTCGAGGGTGCTACCCCTGAGCCCCCATTGGGGCATACTACCCTAAGACCCCTAGCTAAGGGGATGATCTCCCCCCGTTGTCGTTGGATGAACATTACCTTATGTATCAACAATACCTTATATAATTGTAAGGTTGAGACACATTTTCTCAACATTTATAAAAACTAATTGGCTAAGTATGTGCGACACAAGTGAGAGTGATCACATTGTATATAAATGATGTATGCTTGATCCAATCATTTTGAGAACATGTGATGTTGTGAAGTGATATAGTCCTTACGAGGTTTGGTGCGAGTTCATAGACTAATGTTGGAATAGAACTAAAATTTTATTGGAATATATTTGTACTAGAATTAAAAAGTATTAGCTTAATGAATAGATGTGGTTTAAAGATAAGACCAAAGATCTCATATAAGAGGAGATGATGAACTCTCTCTATAACTAGTGTATAAACTATGGAGATATTATTAATGAATCCTTGAGGTTTAGATCTCCAGGTCTGGGGATGACCTTGATATTTTGGAGCTTACCACATTCTAGTTTGAGTTTAAGTTGTGGCATAGAGTTGGCATCTTAAGTATGGTTAGAAAATTTATGAAGACAAAATAGTAGTAATTGATGTTGAATTTTATGATTAGATGTAAATGCACAGAAAAATTAATTTGAAATCAGACAAATAACACAACATATACCCTGGGAAAACCCTCCCCTTGAGGGAGAAAAACCCAGCAACAAAGATCTCTCTTATATTGATGCAACATAAGCAATTTTACAAATAACAATGAGGTCTAACACAAGACCGATATCAGGTAATGAAGAATGACAAAGAACAAATTCTAGATCACACCTGGAGATATCAAAACACAGAACTGATAATGTTCAATTTGCACTGAGAGATCTTCAAACCATGCACTGAATTCGCACAACACTGAATGTTCTTCAATCTTGGATTCACACAACACTGTGAATGTTTGCCTTTGTATTTTGAACTCGCACTTTGCATAATATATTCACACTTGAGTATATTGTAAAGCTGATAAGTATAACATCAATTTGTACCTTATGTTCTCATTTGATATCATCAAACTGATGTATTCGCTTTTGAATATCAGAAAAAATTCGCACTTGATTGATCTGATGTATTCGCTCAGATAAGTTTGCACTTGAAGATCTATTCGGCCTTGATGATGAATAACTGAAGTTCGTACTTGATTGATCTATTCGCCCTTTATGATATAGAACATATATGAGTAACCGAACTCGGCTTGTGCATGTACAATGGACAAAACAAAAGTATATATACAGATGAGTGGGATGAAACTAATCCCTCATGTCAGCCTTATAAGAGATTGCCTATCTAATTGAAGTCAGCCTAGTTGGCCTTGATAAATGTTCACACCTCTTCACAAGAGGTCGGCCACTTTATGAATATTAGATATCTTCTAATAAAAGATAAACATCAATTTCTTTTTATGTCGGCCCAAGGTACAAAACAATAAAGTAAATTGAATAGCCAATGGCTATAAATTCAATTTAAGAATTTCTCGAAAGAAGAGAGCTAGAAGGATCAACCGAAGCTGCTATAACATTAACACTCCTTCTCAGCTAGGGAGAGAACTTCCAGCTGAAGACAAATCATCTACCACCATTGCCTACAATCAAATATCAAGAGAGATATATATATCACCTCAATGTGATATCAACCATCACATGGTTAAGTACTAGTGTTCATCACTTGCGTGATGGTGTCACCTCAATGTGACTTTCACTATGGCTCTCCCAGAGGGTGAAACACAAGCACAGAAAGATCATCACGAACTCTCTCACGTGATGTTGTCATGGAGTCACACACATGACATCCACTATGACTCAGCTCAGAGGGTGGAAATGAGGGCTTTCACCTCAAGTTCTTCCGTCACAGAAGAAAGTGCAATAGTAAGTACAAGTGTTCATCACTTTGCGTGATGTTGTCACCTCAATGTGACTTTCACCATGGCTCTCCCAGAGGGTGAAACACAAGTACAACATATGTCATGGAGTCACACACATGACATCCACCATGACTCTCAGAGGGTGGAAACAAGGGCTTTCACCTCAATTTCTTCCGTCATAGAAGAAAATGCATTAACAAGGGATTTCACCTCGAACTTCTCTCACAGAGAAGAACTCATTAAACAAGGCTCACTGATGCTGAGACTCATACTCAGTCAAGGCTGGATTCTCCACCATACCAAGCTTGTCTCGAAAGTATACAAACTTTGTCCTGGTGAGAGGCTTGGTGAGAATATCTACCGTCTGCTCATCAGTGCTAATGTACCTCAACTATACAGCCTTCTGTAGTACCATATCTCAGATATATAGTGGTACTTGATCTCAACATGCTTGGATCTATCATGAAACACATGATTGACAGAAGGCTTCAAACAACTCTGATTATCACAATGAATAGAAGTAGGCTCCATTGATTGTCCAAACAATCCTACAAGGAGCTTACGAAGCCACACTGCTTCCCGAGTTGCCATCCAAGCTGCAATGTACTCAGCCTCAGCTGTACTCAATGCTACAGAAGACTGCTTCCTGCTGCACCAGGAAATCATAGCAGAACCCAAACTGAAGCAACAGCCAGAGGTGCTCTTCCGATCTGTGACACAACCTGTCCGAATCAATAAAACCAAGTAACTCCAAGTCTGCATCTGAGTAACTCATATCCAACTGTGCCGCGCAAGTATCCCAGGATATGTTTAGCTGCAACAAGATGTATCTGTCTCGGATCACACATAAACTGGCTAAGTGCACTCATTGCATAGCAAATATCAGGTCTAGTGTTAACTAGATACATCAAGGATCCAATCAGCTATCTGTACAACGTAGGATCCACCAAATCTGAACTAGCTGCAGCAAGATTACCATCTTCTTCAGGCTCAACAGGCTCCCTCTGAATCTTCAAGCACTTGCATCAACCTTCTGACCTCTTCCAGGTCTCACTATTCTGAGTAGGTTTGCGGAGCTACCAATGACAAATCCAGATGACAGTCTTAAGCAATTATGCTCTCAGCAACTGGAGGGATCCTCTAAGCACAATAATCTTCACTTCTTCTCAATGAGTTACAAAGCTCCCTCTTGATCCTTGCTTCAGAGATTGCAAAGAAAACTTCTGGAAGTGAGCTCCCTCTGGCCACCAGCTCAGTCCCAAGGTTGCTTGATTATTTCTTTGGTCGGCATGACTTCCTCACAAGATGCCTCAAGCTTTTCATCACTAAGCAATCTCTCATCACCTTCTTGCTCCTAGACATTGAACTGCAAGCATTTTAGAGAGAGATTACTAACAATTTATAATTACCCAAAGAAATAACAAGACTGGAATCATACAAGGTTTACAATCACAGGTTATAACATGAACACATAATATTTTATGCACAATGTTAGAACATGAATAAATCAACCTGAAGGAGAAATATATCAAAAGATCAAACTAGAGGGATAAAGAAACTTATCTTTATATAATTTCTGGTATGACTCTTTCGTTCATCTTTTACTCCTCTCGAGAGTGCCAGACTCAGCACAACAAAGGAATAATCTGCACAACTACAGATTTCTTGAATGCATTAAGCGGTTAGCATGTAGAACCAACTCTCTCCAAGAGTTCAAGGCTCTAACACAGTTCATGCATTTGAGAATAATATCGATGTGATCAACCTATCACAATCGAAAATGCAATTCTCTTTTTCATCTCAAAGTCACACTCAGAGATCTACATGATTAGCATGAAACAACTCACACAGAATGGTGTCTCCAAAGGGTCTTTATCCCATTTGCTAAACACTATTCAAAAGAAAACATGATCTTACAATGCATACACAACCAAATAAGTGACATCAGATCTGCACAACTCTATAGACTGATTTTTTTTTTTGTCCTAGATTTCAAAACAAGAATGAACAGAATAAGATACTTATCTTGTTGAAATCATAATGCTTTTCGGATCATATATGACCCAAGGTCAGATCCAATGTCCGAAAGGAGAAGCTAAAACAGCAGCAAGACCTCAGCTGTGTGATGTCTCTTAAGAGATCTTACATCAGCAAGAGACATGACAAATACAGGACATTCTAATCTGCCCCTGAATTCTTCAAAAATCTTTCTGCTAGAGAACACAAATCAAAAGAAATTACAATCTTTCTATTCTAATCACGCAACAATTTATAATTCAGACACAGTGTGACCGTATAACGCGTAAATTTTTTTGTATATGTCAAATGATTATAATTTATTTCAAATGATTATGGTATTCCTCAGAACAAGCTATCCAATTAATATAATTTTAATATGTTCTGGTTTTGTTATGCATTTGTTTTTTAAGTTTTATTAAACATAGGTTTTTCATCAAAAATGATTTCTTTTTTCTTCACATGTGGAAAAATAGAAGATTATCAAAAAAAAAAATTGAAAAATATGAGTGCACCAGATATTGAAGTCCTTGATCCAACAAAAAAAAAGAAATTAAATTTTGACATATACAAAAAAAGTTACGCGTTATACGGTCACACTGTGTTTGAATTATAAATTGTTTGACTTTGAAAATTGATTAAGGAAAAAATATTCAATAAAAAACTATCTAACCAAGTGGAAGCACTAGATATCATAGTTACAAATCTAAATTTGAAAGAATTAGAATTTTTTCCTTCATGGAAAAAAAGTTATGCGTTATACGGTGTGCGTCACTTTTTAAAAATGTTGTTTTCTGAAAAAAATAAATTTTCGTGGCAGATGGAAAAAGAAGTGCAATTTGATTCCAAAAATTTTGAAAAAAATATTTTTAGAATCTACAGAAAAATTTTGATGAGACTCTAGTTTGCACCATCTTCAAATTCCTCACAGTTTAGCCGCTATAGGTGCCCGAATGTGAAGAATTAGTTAAAAATAATAATTTCAGTGTCCAGTTTGGCCAAAAATTGTAAACAACTATTATGGGATCACCCCACTAGACGTGTATTAGCTTCATCTAAAACAATTTCTGCAAAAGCTCGATTCTTTCCCAGATATCAATTTCTAATTTTCATAACAAATTTGATCAGGATCATGCATAAACCCGCTTTGATACCATGTTGAATTTTATGATCAGATGTAAATGCACAGAAAAATTAATTTGAAATCAAACAAATAACACAGCATATACCCTGGGAAAACCCTCCTCTTGAGGGAGAAAAACCCAGCAATAAAGATCTCTCTTATATTGATGCAACATAAGCAATTTTACAAATAACAATGAGGTCTAACACAAGACCGATATCAGGTAATGAAGAATGATAGAGAACAAATTCTAGATCACACCCGGAGATATCAGAACACAGATCTGATAATGTTCAATCTGCACTGAGAGATCTTCAAACCATGCACTGAATTCGCACAACACTGAATGTTCTTCAATCTTGGATTCACACAACACTGTGAATGTTTGCCTTTGTATTCTGAACTCGCACTTTGCATAATATATTCACACTTGAGTATATTGTAAAGCTGATAAGTATAACATCAATCTGTACCTTATGTTCTCATTTGATATCATCAAACTGATGTATTCGCTTTTGAATATCAGAAAAAATTCGCACTTGATTGATCTGATGTATTCGCTCAGATAAGTTCGCACTTGAAGATCTATTCAGCCTTGATGATGAATAACTGAAGTTCACACTTGATTGATCTATTCGCCCTTTATGATACATAACATATATGAGTAACTGAACTCAACTTGTGCATGTACAATGGACAAAACAAAAGTATATATACAGATGAGTGGGATGAAACTAATCCCTCATGTCGGCCTTATAAGAGATTGCCTATCTAATTGAAGTCGGCCTAGTTGGCCTTGATAAATGTTCACACCTCTTCACAAGAGGTCGGCCACTTTATGAATATTAGATATCTTCTAATAAAAGATAAACATCAATTTCTTTTTATGTCGGCCCAAGGTACAAAACAATAAAGTAAATTGAATAGCCAACGGCTATAAATTCAATTTAAGACTTTCTCGAAAGAAGAGAGCTGGAAGGATCAACCGAAGCTGCTATAACATTAACAATTGAGGAGTAGATACTATAGAAAGAGGAGAATAATTAGATCATGCTTCAATTCTAAAGGGACAATTAATTAACCAAATATTCATCATCATTACATAGGCACCTATGTATTTATGAATGTTTTCAATATTTCTCATTCTTGTTGATTTGGTCTACCAAAGGGTTTTACCCAAAAGAGAATTCTATTATCAATTTTACAAAGTTATCAAAAGTCTCTCTACACTACACCTTGATATATTCAAATATCTAGAAGATGAAGGGAAATAGGTCCCAAATGTACTTTCTATTATATTAGTTCTAAGTGGTTTAGACCAATTTCACATATCAAATTGGGTTTGTGGAAATCAATATCAAACATGTAGGGTGTAAGATTGATCTACATCAATCTGTAAGTTAGTACAACTTTAAAGAGCATATCAAATCGATGCAATCTATTTTTAATAGCGATGAATTGATCTATCACATATATAATACAAAAATCTTCATCATGAATCACAAAGCAAAATACACCTATTTACTCATTGAATTTTTGTACTTTTAATCTAACTATTTATCTCATCACTAATATCTAAGTTGGTTATTATTTAATCACCTTTTTTTTTAATCTAATTAACCTAGAAAATCACCTTGCAATTATATCAAACAATATAAACTAATATAAATTTCTTAAATAAATTAATTAAATAAACCCTTAAAAAATGTCTAAGATATCTATACTAACTTTTATATTTAATTATTTATAATCATGACATATTTATAAATTTTATAAATATTTCCTTATACTTAAAAATATTTTTTATTCGAGAAACGTCCAAAATTACAAAGTTAAATAAAAATCAATAATAAAATATTAAAAAAATACACATTATTAAATCTAAAATATCTAAATTAACCATAAATCTTCAATTTTAAAATATAAAACTATTTTGTTCATAAAAATCATAAAATTCATTAAATATCGATTATAAAGATTATACAAGAAACATCTTATATTACTTTTATACACACCCAAAACTGATTTTAATCCCATAATGTGAAAACAGCGAGACCACTCCACGTGAAGAGACATGAAGGTTTTTAAAGCAAAAGCAAAAGAAGCCCTACTGCTCTACATTTAATTTTAAAGAACTTATTCTTGAAAACTCTTTTTGTCAATTGGTCTCTCGAAAGAAAAAGCTTTCTTGTACAAAGCAAGGTTGCAGAGATAAGCGAATAACTTTTCACTGTTGTGCAATATCTTTAGATGCACATCTAGCATTGGATTCTTTTCCCTGATATATGTTTTATTTAAAAGAAACATACCTTTATGCTTCTTTCAGTAAACCTCATCTCGTTTAGCATCTTCAAATTATGATAGAGCATCGTATAATTGTATTGCATTACAGTTTGGGATACAAGAGTTGGCATGGGTGTCTTTCCTATCTGCAGACAAGATCTGAACTTAAGCAGATTCAACTCTGTAATCCCACCTGCAAGGTAATTTGAGTCAAGCCCAAGACAACCATTTAAAGCTTAATAAACCCAGTGTTATATCTGGGTGCAAATCAACATCTTTCAGCTTGTAGAGTCGATTTTATCCCTGTGATTCATGTTAAAAGCCTGCAAGTTATATTTTCTTTTGAATCTCAAATAAAAAACAATATGCTGCTGTTTAGTTTCAGGCAATAGAAAAAAAGAAGTTATACTGTTATACTATTATCCATCACATGGGATATATGGAAGGCCAAGGAAAGAGTGATTCTATGGCTCCGAGTCACTGCGCTGGCTGTCTGCACTTTCTCTGTAAAGTTGCTTGGAGCCTTAGACAAGCAGAATGCAAGAATTTCAGGCAAATTCAAGGAAGGGTTGCTGAAAATATTAATGGACAAGCAATTGTCAATAGATTCTGCTACACTCTATCTGTGAGAAATTTGCTCCATGTACAGGGCTTTGGACCACTATGTACCCATATTGTCACTGACTAATACCAGAGCAGTAAGAAAGAAAACTGGTATATGGTTGACTGCATCTGGCAAATTCACAGTTATAGTGTCTCTTTGAGGATTCCCATAATCCTTTCAGAAAATGATAATTTCAAAAATGAAGGGAATGCTTGCAAGAGCTTTAAAGCTGGACACTAAAATTGTGGATTGCAGCTCGAGTTTGCCAACCTTAATGGGCTATATTCAGATGGGCATTCAGTGGAGGACTGGGATTAGTTGTCACTCTTTTTGGGGTTGTATTGCTGAGCTCCAAAGATAAATTTGTGAGATCTCTATTGAGTGGATGATTCACCTTGTTTTTCAAATTTATTTTCATATCTTAGTTCGAGCATTCTCATTATCTGTAACTGGTGAATGACTGGTTTTCTATTTTTAACAATTTCGACAGTCATTGCAAAACCCTGCTGTTGTGTTCTATTTTTTTTGCTTTTCGAGCTGAATTTAAGCAGTTGGTATGTTTCCAATCGTTCATTTTCATTTGCTCCTGGATATGGATGCAAATAGTGTAAACAAAACCTGATCATGGCGACTGATACAAAATAGTTTTTGGCATCTCTTCTGCCAGTCACGCATATAAATTGAATGGGTAGATATGCCAATTATACGCACGTGTAGATGATTATGTGCAGAGAAGTAATTTGTAGTTATGTGAAGTAATTTATAGTGGCAGGAAAAGGATGTAATGGGTGAATGAGCTCACTGAAATTTGTTTGAAGTATAGTTAAATTTTAGGAAAAAATATGTATATTTAATTTGATTTGTTTACTTCTATTGTCTTATAAAGATGTCTTGAATTATGTGTTGGATAAAGAAAAAATAAAAAATAAAAAATTGAGGAGACAAATCTTTTGAACTCTAGAGAATATATTTTTATATTTATATAAAAAAACAATACAAATTGTTTACAAACAAGTTACAAAATGTGTACAAACCGTTCTACTTGATATTGTGTATGCTCTCTGTCGAACTGTTCTGTGTGCTTTCTTTGGAACTGTTGTGTGTGTTCACCCTGGACCAGCTAGGTGCATAGTTTTGGAGCTGCTGCTCATTCTCTACAGTTACTGCTGCTATGTTTTCTTCTTTTCTTCTCTGTTTTTCCTTTTTCCCTCTTTTTTTCTATTTTGTTTTGGTTTCCACCTATCAACAATTATTTTCTCCCAAAAAAATATTCTCGCTATTCAAAAAACTTTCAAATTCTGGACATAAAAAATTTTACCTCCAAAAATATATGAAGTTTGATAAGGACTGAAAGAAGGGATGCGTCTAGATCTAAGAGATCTTAGGAAAAAATGGACATATCAAAATTTATTTCTCTGATTTAAGATTAATTGTTGTAACAACCACCTATTAGTTGCTATTGATTTTTTCCTTTTTCTTAAAGTAATTCAAAACAAATACCAAACCTAATCTACTGAGCATCTTTCATGTAGCTTAGAATTGCTAACTTCAAAACTTCTCCATTCACCATGGTGACATCAACTCGACATTGTCACTTATATACTTACACATAGGAGTTGTAAGATCCCAAGGTTAAGGTCATTCCTAGACCTAGACCTAAGCCTCAAGGGTTCATGATGACCCTACCTACGTATCCCCTCAAGAAATCAGAAGCTTCGTAGCTCACTCGACAATGTTAGAGGGAGTTCATTCTCTTGTATGATATCTTGATCTCACCTTAGATCACGACTATTCATTAAGCGTAAGCTATCAAATTAGCCAATTATAATATAGTGATAATAATTTTCCATCAAGTGTTGGTTCCATACCAAACATTACCAATCATTAGTGTGCAACCATACACAAATACACAAGGGTCATATCATTCCATAATCCCCCAATTTTGATAGGGAGTGACTCAAGCCTACTCCACATATACACATTTTGACTAGTTCATATAGTGACTAGCTCCAACATACATCACATATACATAGTGACTACTCCAACATACGTCACATATACATAATGACTATCTCCAACATACGTCACATATACACAATGACTAGCTCCATCATATATCACATATACACAAGGTGACTAGCTCCATCATACATCATAAATACCCAATGAATAGCTTCAACATATGCCACATAGTGACTGTCTCAAGCATACATCACATATATATACAAGGTGAATAGCTTGTACACAGCAAAAGTACAATAGTGACTAACTCATATGCACATCATGAGTACAACAATGATTAGGACCAACACTATGATAAGCATAGTATTCTAAGTCAGTTATAGTGCTAACTCATCATAACTCACTTAGAATAAATCATAACTCGCTTAGCACTAATACTATGGATTTGACCGCTTAAAATAAATCACTTAGAACCAACACAAGACAAGCTCAACTCATCATGCACCTACTACCAAGTAGTCAAATCCATTCCTTCATTCAACTTACTATTTAGAAAACACATTATGAATTAAATACAAGTTATCAAGTTTTCTTAACTCTTTCATAATCATCTAATACCCATTTTGGCCTCATCTAAAGCCTATTGAAGAGAGAATGCCAAACCAATTAGGAACAACCACAAAATCTAGGAGTTATCCCCTTAGACCCTCCCCCTATGGACTTGAGGTCATAGGGGCATACTTTTCCCATGGACTACCTACATACCTGCCTGAGCCAAATGGATCAAAGTCACACATAGTTCCCCTTACATGGTCCCTCTCAAGGAACATACACTTAGGTTTCCGTACTTGA